>CAKALU010059941.1:0-63280 GCA_916700995.1 Hozukius guyotensis | reverse complement strand
TACATATACATACATAATGCACAAACAGGTCAATCTCAAAACGATTCAGTGAGAAATTCGAGAACAATAACATTGACCTATAGTGACATTTTCTCGATCCTTTAGAATGGACTTTAATTCCCCCATACAGTAGTAACCAGCTGTGACAATTTCAGGTCCCTCTGTACATTATTCCAGGAAGAAGGAGCAGCATATTGAAAGCTTTTTCCCCAGTTTCGTTCGAACCTTTGGGACCAACATCTGTAGAACACTGTGAGAGCGCAGGCCATACTGGTTTTGGTTTGTGCACATGAATGTACACAGATGCGAAGGAACCAGTCCAAGGAGCGATTTATATATAAGACCAATGCCAAAGTCTGTGGACAGACAGAGATGGCCATTTAGCAGCCGCATACAGGTCATAATGGTGTACAAGATTTCCACAGCCAGTAATAAAACGTAAAGCACAATGGTATACAGTATCCAGGTGCTTTAGGCACTGGTCAGGTGCATTCCAAATGGAGCAGATCACCGTAATCCAATAAAGGTAAAGAAGTTGCAGAAATCAAATGTTTCCTCGCCTGGAGGGAGAAACAGAAATTTGTTTCTAAAAAAGAACCCCAGTTTAAGTTCTCAATGTGTGATTTGAAAGACAAGTTCTGATCAATAATGATACCTTAATGCTTAAATGTTGTATCAACCCCTTGAGCAGTTGAAACCTTAAGAAGATTAGATGGTAACTTTTTGCCATTTGAAATAGCATGAATTTTGATTTGTCTACATTTAACACGAACACTAAGTTGAGTTAAATGGGACTGAACCACATTAAAGGCAGACTGCAGGAATTCAAAGGTCTGTACTACTGAAGGGGATTAGCAATTAATAATGACATCGTCTGCATAAAAATGGAATATGTTATCATGTGACTGAAATGCCATACTTGAAGGGATTGAAATGTGGTTGAAAGTGCTTGAAATTGTCCAGTAAGTCAACCTTGTTTTTGTCAGATCACCAGAGTAATACTATACTACCACAAATAAACATGCTCGTCATGTGTAAAATCTGTTTGTTTTTTTTATTTTAAGCGTATGCAGGATATTTACCTTGAATCCCTCAGAATGTACCCCATGACTGATCAGCCTGTTGTTACGTAGATCAATGCGTTTCATGGTGATTGGCAGCTCAGGCATAGCCTGCAGGTTGTTATCAGCCAACAGCAGCTCCTGGAGCTGCGGCAGAGAGCGAAACACATCCTCATCCATCCCTGAGATCTGGTTCCCTGTTAGATCGATGGACCGGAGTTTATCTGTAACAAACCACAACAAACAAATCATATCATCTGTTATGTCTAAGAGTTTGTGCTAGGGTGTGTCCAAAGTGGTTCCTCACTGAGGTTGATGAAGTCTGTGTTCTTGACGTGTCGGATCGTGTTGAAGCGGCTGTAAAAATGGGTGGTGTCTTTGGGCAGGAGCGGGATCTGATCCAGGCCCATGTCATCACAGTACACACTCCCACCGATGCACACACACAGTAGACAGGTAGGCATACCTGCAAACAGAGAGGGTGGAGTTTTAATACATATGCACACTAACACACAAATGTATACAAACACTGAAGAACATTGAACTTTTGTTAGTCGTAGATATACAGCGAGTTAAATGTCCTATATTGTAAAAAAGTGAGATTTTCATGTTTTTTTTACTATAAAGCAGGCTTAAGTCCTATATAAATACTGTGAAAGTATCGAAACGCTCAATCCACATGGAAATACACACAGCCCGTATTCAGAAACTCTGCATTTGAAACAAGCTGTCAGGATTTCTGTCCATCTGTGATGTCACAAATATACAATATTTAGACCCTTTACACAGATTTAAACGTAAACATTCTAAATGTGTCTCAGTTTATTTCTGGTTGAAGTGTATGTGAATGACATCAGCTGACAGGAAGTACACATGGACCCAAGCTGTTGCCTAGCAACGCGGTTCTGTTGCAATTTCGTTGCAATTCCGTGGAAATGCACTAAAACGGAGTGTTTCAGACAGAGGGTAAATGCAGGCATATTCAGGCCGACAGTACGAGGAAAATACAAGTTTTTTTTAACATTACAGCATGTAAACATGTTCTAGTAGAAACACAAAATACAAGTATGAACCTGAAAATGAGTACGATATGGGACCTTTAATGCTTTGACCTACCCAGGCCAGTCTCAGGGCCAAAAAGACCTGGTCCCTTGAAGTCCAGGGTGACGGGGGCTGGTGGCAGGGTGGGCAGGGTCACCTCCTCCTCGTAGTGTTCAGCTGTGGGCTGGTTGGATGCTGAGGGGGTGTCTGGTGCTACGTTGCCCACCTCAATCTGTCCTCAGGAAGAGAGTGACAGTTCAGATCAGATATTTTTATGACTTTGGAAATAAATAAGACTGGAAACTAGAGTTTACAGCATATTTACTATACAAGCACATTCTACTCCTAACCTTTACCAAGTGGCTTTCATTGCTGTAACTGAACCGCAATATGATAATTATTGTGTGCAGACATTGTTAGCGAGAGAGAGGGAGAGACGGAGAGGGGGAGAAAATGCTGCATGGGTAAAATAATGTCAGAAATAATAGGAAAATTAAGGCACAGTAGTCAGATCTATTTATCTTGCTCTCTTGTTTGCAGTGTTTTGTATAATGGAAAGAAAAAAGAGAAGAGGATTGTAAATGATTGAACATTCTAGCCTAACTGTATTAAAAAGCAGCATTTGCAACAAAGAAAGATTGCTTAACTGCAAAGCAAGAAGGCTATCCAAGCAACGTAAAGGACGACCAACGCAGCAGAGTAGTTTCGATTCCTTTTAATGGATAGGTTCACATTTCTTTTAAAGTCTTTCTTAAAACAACAACCAGGTGCCCATATGAACATTAAAACAGGTTTACGTTGCTGTAACCTGTTCATTCTGGCCATTGAAATCCCTTCCTAATGTGCTTTCAATGTGTTGTGTACACAATCCATTGCTGTGCAAAATGTATTCTAATATGAGGCTTCATCTGTCCAAGATAGACAAGTCAAGTGGATATCCCCAATTAACGTATGATGGTAACTCTGATTAACTCAGTGCTAGCTATCTTGGGTCACTCTAGAAATCGTAACCCTCTAGTACAACTAAATACTTTTCAGACCAACATATAGGGGAAAGAATAGTGTACCAGCTCTTTAACACACTATAAAAGCACCACAGTCTAACGTGTGAGACTCTCTCAAAATCAAATGCTTGACCGTCCTCTTTTTAGGACAGTGACTGCTGGTGGTCCAGTGACTCCTACCAGTCCATTAACCATTATCCATGAGCAGGATGGCTGCACTTGGGCATATTAACAGAGTTTTCTGACCCGTTTTTGAGAAAACTCTCTCTGAGGGGACAGATACGGCAACAATGCATTAGCCTCGACCTCAGAGGGCCATTCGCATTTTCGCGTTGGCCACAGTAGTTCTCCTACACGCTTGGCACCCAGGAGAAGCTTCAGTTGGTTGCAATCTGCAACCTCACCGCTAGATACCGCCAGATCCCACACACTGCCCCTTTAAGTCTTAATGAAGGCATTCAGGAAAGTCGGCGTTTTTTCACATTAAACTCAGTGAAATTACAGTTGAGTTGGACCAAAGCACACTTGGTGATTGTTGGAAAGAGTAACAACGACGGTTTAGGTGAGTTTTATTCTGTTTCTGTCCGGTTTGAATGAAGTATTTTTACGCTGCTCCACTACGTACAGCTGATCTCAACATAAACAAAAATACACGTGGATGATGGCGCAAGCTGCACGGAGAGGGGGGGGATCGTACTCGGGCAGCTTGGCGGAGGTCTGCGCTCTCCGAGTGCCATTCTAGTTATATATGTAAATATAAAATATAGACATGTATGTTAAAAAAAAAAGCACACAGAAAATTAAAAGCATACAGAATTTGTGTATATATGTTGCATATATAAGTTAAATAGCTATATATAACATATATTAACATATATATGGTCGCAACATATAATCCATATCAAAATTCCTCATATAGATATTTTTAATACATGAACATATACAAATTGTGTGCGTATATCTATGTATGTATATGATAATATATCACCTTATAGGTAACATACATGCATAAATATATATAGTTGACATATACTGTATGTATGTGTACAAATTCTACTATGGCTACTTCATATATGTTATATACTTATATCTTCAAATGCAAATTAAGCTAAAAGGTTAGATTATAGTGAGCATTCGTTTTAGCGTGTTCATAAAAATCTGCTGTTGTGCAATGGCTGTGTTACTACTGTCGGTGGATGGGAGACTGTGCTAAACAGTTGAAAAACAATGCTTTCATCTGTTATGACCACAAAGTTTATGCTTGTTGCAGAGGCGTTTTGATAAATTACTCTTATTGGCTTTTTACTCCTAAAGGTTACTGTACTGGTTCCATTCTCTCTCGTGTGTGGTGGAGGAGAATGGTATAATACACTGTAAACAATTGCTGTTAATTTACAGCAGGATTTCAACAGTATTAACCTGTTATTGCTAAAAACAGTGCTTTACTGTTAATACAAAAGAAAACCTGTTAAATTACGCTCATAGGCCGTTTTTTAACTGCACTATAATGCATTCTTAAAAAACAGCACTTTACTGCTGATCAACTGTCTAAAGTATCATCAGTAACAGTTTCATGCAGTATTTGTTGAATTCTGGGACCTGATCTGCACATATGAGGCTTGTACATTGTACATGATTGTAAAATCAGTGAATTAGCTTTATTGTTCTTCACTCACATGTTGTTCTGGTTTGCCTTCTGTGCTTGTAGCCAGCTAGAGAGACACATTTTGGGAAAAGTGTCAACAAGTCTATTATAGCCTTTTTCCTAACAAGTGCCTTTAATTGTATTTAGTGTGACTATTCCTATGTCTGTAACCTGCTAAGTCTATTCATCTAGGCACAAAATAATGTTTATTAAAATGTATGTAAAAAATACAACCTAAATAGTGCATTAAAACAAATCAGTAAGATAAAAGAAAGGTGAAAAACAGCTATATAATGTATCTTTAAACAGTAAATTAACTGTAAAATACTGTGAAATTAATACAAAAAAAACAGTTCAAACTGTATTTTTCATTTTTCGTACAAAGCTGTAAATTTCAGCGACAGTATAATAATGTTAATTTTACAGTAACATAAAGGCAACCAGGCTGCCAGTTCTTTACTGTTATTTTACTGGGAAATTCTTAACAGTGTAGTTATATAGTGAATAGTTACATATTTCCTTATAATTACGGCTTGAAAAACTAGTACTTGGTGGACTTTGGCTCCTGGTCCCTCTGGGGCTTGCTGGAGGTTCTATGGGGGCTGTGAGGTAGGCCATCACAAACATCCCCCTGGTTCTCTGGTGTCGTTAACCCAAGTTGAGCACTGCAAGACTCCATTCACAAGGTTGTGGAGAAAAGATTATTGTAAATCCAGCTTTTATAGGTAAAAAAACTCTCAGGGGCTTTGGGATAGATCCTGGCGGCCTAGAGGCAAGCCAGGGCCCGCCTGGTTTTCTGGGGCTATAGCTAATAGAACCTTATAATTATGGATCTGGAACTACTACTTTGTGGACTTTTTGCTCCTGGTCCTTCTGGGGCTTCCCGTGAGGCTGCTCAGGAACTGAGTGATAGAGTAAGGTGGCAGAGAGCCTCTCCAGGGCCCGCCTGGGGCTTGCTGGAGGCTGCATGGGGGCCCCTATGGGAACTTGTTGGTACTCAAGCGCCACCTGCTGTTCATTATAAGGAACTACACCATTTCCCAGCGTCCAACTGGGTTCTATTGGTAAGGACTAACGAATCTGGGCCTAGAAAATGGAACCCATTCAAAGTCAATGGGAGTGGTTCATAATTTCAATATATGCTAAGTTTTTGCAGTGTGTCACATATTGCAAAATTATTATTTTTTTGCAAGCTAGGGATTACGGCCCAAACTAGAGAAAGCCTTGGTGATAAATCAAACTAAATGAACCTTCTTTCCTTACTACTCGTACTATAATGATAGCGTTCCGTCCCTTCCATCCCCCTTACCTCTTGGTCCAAGTCATCATAATCATAACTGTCTCCATAAACGTTGACATCCAGGTTCTCCCAGTCCATCTCGTTGTTCAGGTCGTAGTTCTCCAGGTCAAAAGGTTCATTGTCTGGAGGTGCTGCCATGTTAGGGTCAGGGCCCATGAAGACGAGGATCAAGGTAAGAGCCATCATCAGAGATTGCAGAGACATCCTCAGCTCCAACATGGGGACTACCTGTTAACATCAAGAGAGTAAAATGAAGGGTTTCATTTTCCAGTGTCAATATGTTCAGTTACTGTTTCTCAAACAGGGTAAAAAATCTACCATTGAGAACACTGAGAATATGCGTTTGGTATTTTACCAGCATTGTTAAAACTCAGTATATCTAAATGATCTAAGCCAACAAAATAAATAAATGTATGTATGTATTAAAATGATTCACAATTTGGCCACCACCAGAAAATATGAAATGCACTGTTGATTAAATAAAATATGGAAAAACTAAATTATTGAATAACTGAGAGAGGTTTTTCTTTTGGTGTCTGTTTTCTAAAAGAGGTTATTATTTGGGGGACTCCAACCCGTTTTCAATACCGACATAAAATACCGCCGCTTTGTCACGGCCCCTCGGCGCGTGATACCGACACACGAAGCACCCTTTAGTGCCTTTATGAGACGCACCAGGCTTTCAAGAAAGTCCAATGGAAACAATGTAAACCCATTCGCGGCAATATGAAATGGTCAGAGAAAAGAGTGTGGGGACGTATTCTAAAGAACAAAAAAACACACACATAGGGCGGGTAGGACGGCCGGTGGATGGTTGTAACAAACATTGGGCTTTCATCCAGCAGACTGCTGTTCGTGTCCCGTGCATTAAGTTTAATTTTCAATTTACAAATAGCTGTTCGTTTGTGTCCCGTGTTCACAACGTTAAGTGGTTTTGTTGCCTAAACCTAAGCAAGTACTTGTTTACTGCGACCGTAAAGTGACGACAAAGGGTCTGACATAGCGACAGTATGTGACGAGTGACCTCAGCAAGTCTAAAATCCTGGCTACAGCCCTGCTCTGAAAGGCACTTTATTAAATTCTCCATACACAACACCTGGAGTTTAGCAAACATTGAGCTATGGTACTTTTGAATAGCAAAGAATTTCCTAGATGTGCTACCTGTTTAAAAGTACTGACCATCTTATTGCTGCTCCTAATCTTGCTCTTGAACATTCCCATTCTGATAGTGAAAAAAATCTGATCTTATTTACTGAGATAGTTGACAATATTAGAAGTAAAATTGTTTTCATGAATAGCGATTTAAATTCCGATCCCAATGTTATTTTCAGTTGTTATCTTGTCATAGTCTTGTGAGTATTGTGTCCCATGTGAACTCCTCTTTGACATTCTACCTGCTAAATATTAAAAAGAGGTTATTGGGGATGTCAAATTATGAACTCCCCTCTCACTACTGACTCTTCTTCTACTTTATTTCAAGCATGCCCCGGTTACCCACTTCTTAAAAAGCTAAGCCTTCACCCCTTTGTTCTTAGTAATTAATTGATGTGCTACATTTAGCTGACATAGAGCAAATTTAGGAAGTTTGTTTTAACATGGAGATTTTGATGCAGGGACCATAGACACTGAACAAGAACTGGTTACACATCCCCATGAGATAAAGATGGGATGTTTGGTTTCATTTGGGATAAACCATAATGAAACCATAAAAAGACGAAAGAGAAGACTTTCACACAGGCACATGCTGTGCCTGTGTGAAAGTTATTTGTGTAAGGGATAATGTATGACCCGCTAGCTGTACATTATCCAGCTTATTACACGGCTACTTACTTAAGAAAAATGATACACGCAAAACACAAAAATGGTCCTCCAGAGTCCGAGACCAGAACTGCGTCCATAGCAACGGTCTGTTATACATAGCAGCGTTCTGCTATAAAGAACTAACCGACCGTATAATGCCGTAAATGACCGATCAGAAATGGGTATTTGACAAAGCTGTGTAATAAATTGACATAATATATATGTATTTTCATAGTAACAGATGGTATAACATGATTGCCATCTGTGAGCCTGTTTAATTACATAATTTTTTTAAAGGGGAACACCACCTAAATTAAGAACTTCACTTTGTGGACCCACAGAATGTTTGTTTTTTTCTTTTTTTATATCCACAGGAGCTTTATTCTATCGTAGTGTTGTCAGTTGTGAAACAGCAAATGTTCCCATATACTCAGAACATTCCTCTGGGTGATCTCAGTGTCATCTATAATATCTTTCCCAATTAATTGTCTATGGAGCAGTTCCAGACTTCATCCTATGACATCACAAGTTTGAGTTTTAGCACTCTAGTTTTTGGATTTAGGAGAGTTGTTCATGTTTACGAATATTTTTGGACTGTCTTAGACCATAGGACCAACATGTATGAATTTTGAAAATGTCCGTAGTTCCCCTTTAATTCAATTCATTAAGTTTTATTCAGTGGATGATATCAGGTGTTTGGTGTCATTCAGCAACTGATGAGGCCCAACTTCCAAACATGGAAGAGTTAGCTATGAGATGAAGCAAACACTATTAATTCTGTAAAAAAAAAAAAAAAAAAAAAAAAGATTAAAACAGGGGAAAAAATCAAACAGGAGAGTTTATTGAGGGGGGGGGAGTGTTGCACCATCTGTCCTGCACCTAAAGGAAAGAAGACCATAAAACAAGAAGAAGCCAAAAGATCTCTCTCTTGTTGCTCTCTTGTTCTCTTATCCTGACTTTTCGAAGGCCGACATCCAGCAACTTTGAAAGAAAAATCATTTGAAAACGAGAAACTCTGAATTCAACCAAATCTGGAAAACGCTGCCGCCATCGCTCCAGCAGAGTCAGGGTCAAAGAAAATCCAGCTGCCTGCTGAGAGAGAGAGAGAGAGATACAGATAGGCTCTCGAGCGGAGTCGCCACATTGGATTGAGCGGACCCAAAAACTCTGTGGAGCTCCAGACAACAATGGGCTGCCCATCCCCTCCAACATCACTTCTCCCCTGGCCATCGGAACTGCCAGGTGAGACTGTACAGTTCCCTGTTGTAGTGGGGTTGATGCTCATTAAGTAATTAAGAAGTGTTAGATCATAAGTATGTGTTAGATCATAAGTATGATCTAACACCAAAGTAGAATTAAAGCTAGGGTTGGTAATCTTCCTCAAAAATCTTTTTTGTTATACTTGTTGAAATTCTCATTACATCCCGACAGCAACCAATAAATCAAATGATCTGACTAAAAAAACAAAAAATATCCAGTATCTGGATGAAATGATTGGACAGACAGGCAGGTTGACCTGCCTGTCTACCCTGTCCAATCATTGCAAATCATCGAAGTCTTCAACAAGCTGGTAGCTTGACAGCTGTGAGTACTAACAATAGCCATGTTAGTGATGCCATGCCATTATGATATGTTTACTTGGCGACTCTCTCTCTCTCTAGATTTAGGGACTTTTGTGCTGCGAGCTACTTCCATTGGAAAAGAGTTGGCAACACTGGGCTAGGTTTTTTCGGTTGGATAATTTCTAAAACACAGCGTACTCTTGCTGGTTTCTCATGATTAAGCACCCTAGCTTTAATATCTATAATATATATTAATGTACTGTATATCGTGGATCAGGATCTCTTTCTACCCAAGGAGTGACTATAACTGATTAATCTCAGGATGCTGGGCAGCTCTGGACAAGCTCAACAAGTGACGCTAATGTGACAGATGGCCCATTAAGTGAATCTGCAATGCGGAAAGTCGTTTGAAATTATCACTGTAACCATGAATACAGACAACCATCACCTCCTGAGATTCAGAGTTCGTAATTAACCTTGGAAGCAGTAGTTAAAGCTGAAGTAGGCGAGATTTTTTCATTTCAATCCCTTCAAGTATGGCATTTCAGTCACATGATAACATATTCAATTTTTTATGCAGACGATGTCATTATTTATTGCTCATCCCCTTCAGCTGTATGGACCCTTGAATTCCCACAGTCTGCCTTTAATGTGGTTCAGTCCCGTTTAACTCAACTTAAGTTGGTGTTAAAGCTGAAGTAGGCGAGATTGGGGCAAATATGATTAAAAAAAGTTATTTTCATAAAACGGTCGCTATATCGTGACAGTAGTACATGAAACAGGTAACCTTTAAAAAATCATGGTCCTCTGTGTCCTTCCGTGTCCTCCGGTGCTCCTAACTGCATCTGCAAGATTTCACAGACCGGAGGAAAACAAGCAGTAAGAGCTGATCTGAGGTCTGCTGTCCATCTGCCATCTATGAGAGCCGGCTGTCAATCTCTCGCGATCTCTGACCAAACGGTCAAACTAGGCAGCGCTGATCAAATATGAATCAATATTCTGTTACGTTAATGTCTATTTCTCTCCTCAAATGTTTTCAGAATCATCTTGTAGTGCACGGTTTAGCTGTAAAATGAGAAAGATTGTGACGCCGCCGCCATTGTGAAATCTGGTGAAGGAACAGCAAGTTCCGGTCACATGACCGGAGCACAGCCAATAGGAACGCTCTCTCTCTCTCTCTCTGAAATGACCTGTGATTAGTCAAAGTCTCCCGTCACGGGCTAGATTTTCTAAAGCCTGAAAACAGAGCCATGAGGAGGTGCAGAAGTCTAGTTATCTCTCAGAACACTTAAATTACAACATGCTGAAAGGTTATTATGGATTAATGATGCCAAAAATATACCACCTACTGAAGCTTTAAGAAAACAATCTCACTGCAGGGTCCATTTAGTAGCTGTTTTTGAGCTTTCAACCACATAATCTTCCCCAGCTGGAAAGTCGCTGGACTGTAAAGAACTGCTATTACTGGAAGGAATAAGTCAATGTGATTCCAGCAGTATATTTATATGTGACTCTGAGGTGCACATTAATGCAAATCGAAATTGCATCAGTCAGGACTAAGATGGATTACTTCTTCTTTGTCTCCAGGGGTTGAAATCATGAACTTTTGCCTTTGGAAGTCCTCAACTCATTTTGTCCGTGGTGACAGTATTATCTTTATCAGTTCTGTGCCATTTGTCGTGTCCATTTACCTCCCAAGATTATTTAAGAGGCTGAATAGCAGTTCTACCCGGATCCCCTTCCCTGATTAGTGACCCAAAGGAGCATTGTTTGCTGTTTGGTCCGAATGCCAAAGGAATGTTTGTTCTGGGAGCTGACAGGACTGTGTGAATGATGGCCTGCTGGGACAGTTCCACAGACGTTATAGTGCTGCGTTTGAAAAGAAAGCCGTGGCTATACGTTTACCAAACCTCAAACCTGATCATAAATCAAACAAATGGATTACACACTTTTATTGTTACTGATAAGAGCACGCAGGTTAATAACAGCTGCAGTATATCTGAATGTCATCAGGACCACTGACACTCAACTTACAGACTAGAATTGCAGATACGGCACCAAAAATTGTACATACAAATGTAAGTTACACTACTGAACTAGAGCATGCAATACACAGTTCTGTATGAAAAACTGTGCAAGTAGAGCAGTTCTTAATCTTACACTGTAAGCTGTCTGTACACAGAAAGAATTAAGAATTCCAGCACTGATTATACCGACCACTGCAACTGAGAAAAAGATTAGAAATAAAGCGGAATTAATCTCTTTTTAACAGAAAGTCTCTCGTTCATGGCAAATATCATCACTGTCAGTGTCTGAAAAACTTAGAGGAAACATGATCTTCACCTGCCTGAATAAGGAAGGGAAACACATTGGCATGTAATAATAGCAGAGAACTTACTGCTTTGTTTCTGCTGGACGCTCCTGAAGACTCCCCAACCTTCACTTCTTCTGGTCCTGTTGCTATCTTTTTTTTACTTTGCCGCTTCCACCCCTGGGTGCTCTCAGACTGGTCCCAGAGTCCCTGAGCTGCTGGCCCCTGTTGTTCACTTGGCTTCAGACTGGCCAGTGGACAATGCGTCATTATGCAGTGAGAGACGGGGGGATGACGCGGCAGAAAAACAGGGGGGGGGGTTGTGCAGGTCATTTCAGTCAACGTATACTCAGCTGTCACCGGTGACCCCTTCAAGACACACACACACATACACATCACTGCTGGAAACATAGTGGGTTTGGACCAACTAAATAGCTTCAGCAGCAGACAAAAACCTCAAAGTCTGAAAAAATGTCAGAAAAAAAGTCTGAAAAAGTGTGAAAAATGCTAGAAAAGAAGACTGAAAAATATCCAAAAAAAAGTCTGACAAAAATGTGAAAAAATGTCTGAAAAAAGAAGTCTGAAAAATGTTTGGGGAAAAAAAAGTCTGAAAAATGTTTGGGAAAAAAAATGTCTGACAGATGTTCGAAAGAAAGTGTGAAAAATGTCAGAAAAAAAAGTGTGAAAAGTGTTCGAAAAAAAAGATTGAAAAATGTTTGGGGGAAAAAAAAGTCTGAAAAGTGTTTGGGAAAAAAAATGTCTGACAGATGTTCGAAAAAAAAGTCTGAAATTTAGTTTTAAAAAAAAAAAAGTCTGAAAAAAGTCTGAAAAAAAAAGTCTGAAAAAGTGTGAAAAAAAAGTGTGTAAAATGTCTGAAAAAAAAATCTGAAAAGTGTCAGAAAAAAAAGATTGAAAAATGTTTGGGGAAAAAAAAGTCTGAAAAATGTCCGAAAAAAAAGTCTGAAAAATGTGTATCTATGTTTTGAAACTCAGCCATAAACTATGTTCACCTCTTGTTAAAAACTGACGTGAACAACATAAGAGAAATCGGTGGGCTTCTGTGCTGGGAAAGAAGATGCCATGATACCAGGATCTCTTTGGAGTTGCTCTCTTAAATAATATTGCCTGCTGTAGCTCCTCTCTCACAGACAAAGGTCAAATTACAAAAATCTTCAACATGGAATATAAAGACATATACAGTAAAACATACTTATCAGCCATCAGTTTGATGTTCTGTCTCTGTTTGTTGTTTTAGTTTTTTAAACTGAGCAGAGGAGAGAGGTATAGATGCCTTGCAGTCACATGACTTCTGACGATGTCTGTCGCCGCCGTGTTGTTTATCAATGTTCAGTGGTTGCGTTAGACTTTCTCGTCCATTATTTTGATGGACAGGGTTGTAAAAATTCCGTCTATAATGATAATAACTACAATGTCACTCGGAGAGCGCAGACCTCCGCCAAGCTGCCCGAGTACGATTGCCCCCCCTCCTCTCCGTTCAGCTTGCGCCATCATCCCGGGTATTTTTGTTTATGTTTAAGATCAGCTGTACGTAGCGGAGCATCGTAAAACACTTCATTCAAACTGGACAGAAACAAAATAAAACTCACCTTAACCGTCGTCGTTACTCTTTCCAACAATCACCAAGTGTGCTTTGGTCGAACTTAACTGTAATTTCACAGAGTTTAATGTGAAAAAAAACGCCAAATCTACAGGTGTCCCCCCCTCCTTCCACCCCCCACTCTCTCTCTGTCCCTCTCTCTGCGGGCAGAAGGAAAGAGGCAGGGTGACGCGTCATGAAATTGTCATCAGTTACACTGTGCATGTCTTAAAGCCTGTGGTGTTAATGCACAGGCTAAGCGGAGTTATTAAAAAAAATTCCCAAAGCCGGATCATGATCCAGATCGCCACCAAAGTCTAATGGATTGTTCATGTGCCACACCCCACCCCTCCAAAAGATTTCATTCAAATCCATCGCGGACTTTTGGAGTAATCCTGCAAACGGACAAACAAACAAACCAACAAACCAACGGCAGTGAAAACATAACTTCCTTCCTAGGCCTTCGGCCTTGGCCTCACGGTCCGCTAACTGTCCATGTGTGCACTGAAAAAAAATCTGGTGTTGATACACAGCCCTGGCTCTGTAAATGGGAAACAAACTAAGTGGATCGGACCGAGGGCTATGTAGGGCTGCACCAAAGGTCTTCTTATTTTTAAATAAAGCTTTGAATGTTAATGCTAATACAGATGCAAGCCTCCTTTTGTGTGTGCGCGGCAATGAGCCAACAGTTTTTGACCGCGGTGAACATTGTTGTTTTTGAAAGGCTCAACGCCAACAGATATGGGTTGAAGCAGAATATTTAGATAAAAACATATTGTAAATTTTGGAAATGATTACATCTGTCTTTTTTCAATAAATTTAGATTTTGGGACTGAAGACTGACTGAGACAGCAGCACACATGGCAGCAGCGCTCGCTGTGTCAGTGTGTTTGTGTTTTTTTCATGATTAATATACAGAACAAACTAATAGATTATGCATTTATAAGGGCATGGAGAGTAAAGATGAACAGAGACGCGACACTGAGTGCGGTCACTTTTCATGTCAACACACCCGGAGCAGATGAATGATTTTTTTTCCGTTTTTGCCTCGGACAGACGACCTCTCATAATAACTATACTATAACATTTTATGGCATACTATACTATGATATTTTTTATGCTGCTCGAGTCAGGGCCAAGAGCTTTCCTTGAGTTGGCACGTTGGAAAATGCTCCTGACTTCATCTACAGTAATGACAATCCTATCTGCACTAGTGGGTGTGGTATTCTTGAGAAGATCTGTACATTTCTCAGGATAGCCGGCAGAGTCAAACCGAGAGAAGAACCTGTTTAGCTCATTTGCAGACACAGGTTCATTGTTTGTCACCATAGGTTTGTTAGAGGATGACATTCCCGTCATCCTCTTCATAGTGTCCCAGAGTCTTTTAGGGTTGTTTGCTTTAAAGTTCTCCTCCAGACGCTGTCTGTGTGCCTGTTTGGCTTCCCTGAGTTCCTTCTTTAAGTCTCTTTCCACCTGTTTGAGTTTGACAGAGTCTTTGTTTTTAAATGCCAATTTCCTGGCGTTGATGTTTCTTTTAATGTCTTTAGTCACATACAGTTTATTATTTGGGTAGTTTTTATCCTTTTGGTGGGAATAACCAGTTGTGCACAGAAGTTAATATAGTCCGTAGTTACAGCAGTTGTTTCATCGAGGGAATTACTGTGAAATGTTTCCCAGTCAGTACAATCAAAGCATGCCTTAAGCTCTGCCCTACTTTCAGGTGTCCACAACCTGATTTCTCTCTCCTCTGGCTTACTACTTCTTAGTTTTGTTTTATAAATTGGAATCAAATGCACAACGTTATGATCAGAGTTTGCAACAGGTGGTCTGATTCTGGATTCATAAGCCATTTTAACATTTAGATAACATTTATCTAGGATCTTATCCTTCCGTATGAATTAGAAAAGTATTAGTAATAGTAATTGAGCTGAACATTTTGATGTTTGAATTAAGTTTCTAAGTTGAGAAATGTGGAAGTAAAAAGGGTATGGAAGAATAATAAAGAATCTTTTGGGCAGATGCTTCCAGCATCCACACCAATTAAAGTACAGTAGGTATAATTTTAGTCTGTCAGGGAAAGAGTGCTTGTGTAGAAAATACAGTTTTACTGTAAGATTAGTGAAGGAAGCTGCTCACCAGAGTTTTTATTGATCTTATTCAACCACTAGGTGGTGACAAATACCCATCATTGTTTCTGCCAAGGTCTACTCTAGTGTAGTGTCTTTGTAGCTGCAAATATTCACATCAGTCATCAGCAGTCATTCACATCATTACACGTAGTTGGCCTACACCCACATACACATACACACACATACACATACAGCAGTCCAGCAACGGCTTTAATGGACCTGAATTAAATCTGCAATAAATAGTGTTGATTAAGATGATGTGAAATGGTTTGTTTTTTTTGTCTTTAAGGAAAATGTATTTATACTTTCAGCCACTTGGTGTCTGCAGAAATCTGTAAACACATTAGCTGTGTTCAAAATCACTGGCTTCATCACTCATTCATTGGCCTTTTCCCATTTAACAGACGCATTTACTCAATAGTAAGCAGGAAATTATATATAGATAGATAGATAGATAGCAGACAGACTGACTGACTGACTGATGATATAAATGCAAATGCATTTAGGGCATATCCAACTCTACTGTTGCTAGTTAAACGATGCATAATCTGGATGCAAAGTATTGTATTTTTTCTCTTAATTAATCATAGGTGTGTTTTGGGCGTAACATTAATTAAACCAACGTGTCAACGGATCTGCTTGTGTGCAAAGTGAAAGTGTGCAAGCAGATATATACAGTATGTGGTCCTTGGCCAGTGGGTCCTCTTGGTGGGGAAGGCAAAATTCATTATATGTTAAGCACTAGGCTAAATATGATAGTGATAAATAACGAAAACTGTAGGCTATTGCTTTCCGATGCAACCCACCAGGGGGGGGTTCAGACCGGCTGAGCGGAATCCTCCGGAGCTGCATTACCCACGGACACTGCTGGAGAGGTGTGCGTAACGCGCGGATCCATCAGCCTCAAAATGCTGCCTTTTAAGGGCAGAGGGCCCGAAAACTTTGAAGTAGCCTACGTCTACACTCGCACACACAGAGGGATGATGAGATATGTGATATTTACTGTACTTAAGTATCAAAAGAAATTTTCTAATATGAAATGTGACGAACTGAGTAACATGATAGTGTTAAACTGTTATACTGTATGTGTCTTACTGTTCAACAAATTAGCTCAGCTAAGTTTAAAAGACTGGTTATGGCAGTTACTGAGATTTACAGGATGCCAGTGAACATGTTTTATGCTTGGACACTAACTTCTTGTAGCCTACTTAGTGAGGGAGGCTACAGTACTTAAGTATTTAACGTAAAAGTACAAGTAAATGCTGTTTATAAAAAAGCAAGCAAGTCAGAATTTTGCGATTTATTATTCCTCTTAACATGTACACCACTTTAAAAATGGAGGCTATATTACACTTGAGAAAAATGAGGTCTTCGCAATTTAAAGGATTTAAAGAACAAAATCCAGTTTTTCCTTTCCTCGTAGTCGCATGTAACATGATCTGACATGCAGCCTGCCTGGACTTAAGCGTAATGGAAAGGTAAAGGTTATAATGATAACATTTTTATGTAGACGAATCATTTAAAAAATAATAATAATACATCCACAGAGCTTTTAGAAAGGTGCCAAATAGAAGTATGGCTTTTCCTCAAAAAAAATAATATGACTCTAAATTAATTATTTTAAAAATGTTGACAGGTCCAAAATGAATGTTTTCTTTATATCTGTGGAAGATATCAGACGTTCAGTTCCTACTTCTAGCAACAGTATAACGACATTGGTATCACGTGGTATCTTTGTTTCATCAGCGATCATGTTGCCAGTTGGGACAAAACGGAAGGTGGAAAAAAAGTAGGTGCGGGCATTTCCGCAAGTCATACATATCCTCGTGTGGGCACGCTCATGTGATTGGCTGAAAAGGAGGGAGACATCTGATTGGCTACAGATAATTCCCTGTTGAAGTCTCAAAAAGCCCACATACAGATGCAATGAAGTTCACACATGACAAGCAGTTTGTAAATGGAGTTACAGCCAATCCAAATATGGTTTTGATGAAAATTGCAAATACTTTTAAACACATATATTTGTGGATTTATATTACATTTATTTAAAACAAGCAATATTTGTGTGTGCGTCAGAAATATATTTGTGAACCTTATTTCTGCTGCCTCGAGTTAGCAAGGCGCAAACAATGCGCCTGACCACACCTCAATTTTAGAGTAACACACCAATTGGCGCACAGATGGGCGCAAGTATATTTGCTACTTACACAACGTGGGCGCTGGGCGAGAAAATGACAACTGCGTCGGTCTGACACTAGCAATGATAGTTGCGCTGTGCTTGCGGGCCGCCCAAGTACTTTTGGGTAAACATTTTAGCATTTTTTTATTTATTTTTGTTAATCCGTTTTTTTAGCCGTTGTTTTAGCCTACCGCTTCATTTTTCATTGAACATAACAACGTTTTTGTCGCCGATCTTTACTCCCACATGGCCAACTTTTTCTATCACTTTTATTTGTAAACAAACCACAGGTGACCACGTCACCCGTTGTCATGCCAGAGTCGTGTCCAGCCAGTAGCTCAGCAGCTGGTTACTGTTGTCCCAGACTGACCGCAAATAACCAAAAAAACATTTAGCAGGCGCAAAATTGATGCAACACAACAGATAAACATCGGTCACTGCCATCGGTGAATGTCATCATATTCGCCGATAGGCTGATGGCAGTCAGCAAGGCGAATATCTACCGATACCGATGTTCGGCCGATAAATCAGTGCATCATCAACATACAAATATACAATATGCAAACTTTTAAAATACAGTGATCATGCAGTCATATGATTAATGTAGCACAACTTTTAAAATAACAAGTGTTCCCTGGTGCAGTCATTCTGAGTTCAATGCCTGTATGGCATAGGGAATAAAAGACTTGTTCCGGCTGACCGGCTTTAATTGAAGTATTAGTTCAAGACAATTGTCTCAATGGAAATATTGAGAGAAAAGGGCGATGTTAAAGTTAGCGTTTAAGTCAGAAAAGAAAATAATAAGTTAAAGAAAAGAAAGGTAGGAAGTCTCAAAGAGCTTTTCTTTAAAAGGAAGTCGATACTGATAAGCTTTCAACTCTATTTCGTCAGCTATCCCAAAAATGATTCGCTAACTATAAGCACCTTTCAGCAGCATATTGCAGGTAAAGACCATCCAGGGCAAAGGATGGCAGTGGTGAAAGGGTTGCTGCAGAAATGTGGAGATAATCCTGGGAGTTTTTATTCTTCTCCAGTAACTATTTACTTTGCAGTCCACCATCTGTGACATCAGAACCTAGACTATATAAATGAATGGAGGGAGGCAGCTTTAATAAATACATCTACACTCTTCTCCAGAGGAGGAGAAAAAAAAGAAGGGAGGGAAACTGGACAAAAGAGGCACAGAAGGCAGAGGTGAGGAAGATGGACAGAAGAGACACCCAGCTGGTTTGCTCTTTGCTGTTGTGTATCATCACTCAGGTGAGACGCATATTTATATCCTTATATCTGTAGAATGATAGGTCATATTGTTAGCCACAAAAGTAGTCCCTCTGTCAGTGGTGATGTAATTACTTGAAGATATTGTCACAGTTCTCTGCATGGTGACATGGTGAACTGTGGTGTGTGTGAAATGTGAATGCGTGGTTTCATCTTGACGGTTGTGAAGGGGAAATCCCTGTGGTTTTCATAATGACATAGATCATGATTAGTGAAGGTGGCATACCATGAGGTCATACCATGAGGGGAATAACAGCAGCAGTTCCAGTTACGACAGGAGTTTTAGTGTAGTTCCCTCAAAACGGCTGACCTCTATACTGATGGACATATCAATAATGTATTTTCTTATTTTATTTGTTCATTTATTGTTTTGTTTTTTTCACATAATGTGTTATTTGAAAGTATGTGGAGCAAATAATATGTTATAATTGATGTTTTGATTTTTGCTTGTGATGCTTGATATATACCAACGTCTAGTAAAAATCACATGTGGAATGAGCCAAATGTTTGACATGGACAGCGGTCAGCAACCTTTCCTATCAAAAGAGCCATTCTAGGCAAAACAAATCTGTCTGGAGCTGCAAAACATTTGAGCATTGTGATGAAGGTAACACAGCTTATAGTCAAAGTATATAGTATATACTGTAAGTCTAATGCGTGGGGGCCAAAATGCAAATGCACTACGGAGTATTAGGGCCACATTGAGGGAAAAAACATCTGAGATTTACATAATAAAGTCATAATATTACGAGAAAAAAGTAGTTATATTACTAGAATAAAGTCATAACTTTACGAGAAAAAAAAGTTGTAATATTGCGAGAAAAAGCCATAATATTCCAAGAAAAAAAGTCGTAATATTACGAGAATAAAGCCATAACTTTACGAGAAAAAAAGAAAATAACACGTAAAATTACTACTTTATAATATTATGACTTTATTCTCGAAATCTCAGATAGATTTGATATGATGATGATAAATAAAAATAAAAATGTAAACAAAAAACAGTTATTCATTTCCATTTTTAAAAATCCACAGGGAGCCACTGGAGAGGAGCTAAAGAGTGGCTCAGGAGCTGCAGGTTGCTGACTCCTGGACATGGAAATAAAAAATAACTTTTCTAATATTAGTCAATTAATAGTCATAATAAGCCTTCACTCTCTGATTGTAAAATCAGTCCAAGTGTTTTCCCAAGTACTGCTCTCCCTCTATAATGACAGAAGGATCTGTAGATGTGGATCATTTTGTTCTGAATCTTTCTGGTTGTCAAAGAATATTGACACACTGGGAAATATTTGATAGGCTATGCTAATATGATGATACAGTTACAGATGAAAGTCACACCCAATGGTTTTAAATGGGGCTTTCCCTTGAGAACATCATGGGACGTGGCTCTGACACTTGTTGTTATTCAGCCTGTTTAACATGCGCAGAATGCAAAACTCGATTTTCTCTGTAAGTGTAAGCTTACCGCAGCCACACCTGTACAACAGGTTTTTAATTCCATTCCAATTACACAGCATTAGTCAAAGCAGTATGAATGAAAATCAATTTCTTTTGAATCGTATGACTCTTGAACCACCTACACTACTGTCACATGATTGCAAATTTCCCCACCGTGGGACTAATAAAGGGATATCTTATCTTATCTTATCTTATGACGCTGTGTACAGAGCTGCATAGGAATACATATGACTCACACTGACTTCTACTGTAGATCATTAGTATAGCATGCAGACACAACATATGATATTTCAATTAAAGGGTCAGTTCACCCAAATCCTAAAAATATAAAAGAGTTGTGTGTGCTGCTTGGAAAATCATATCTTTTCAGAAACAATGGCGTAGTTAATGGAGCAATTTCTTCAGTAGTAAGTAGGAAATTGTTTGTGATTACGTTTACATAACACGTCTTAGTGCCAAATCCACTCCAGCACCGGTGGAGCCAAATATTAGCTACTTAAACAAAGAGCACAACCAGCTACTGAACAATAGTGTAAAGAGCAGCTGCGTCTTGTTTTACTCTAACTCCTTAGGTGTGGTGCCAATTGTGCTCTGGGCCATGTCAGTGCCCGCCCACCATGCCGCGCTGCCCTGTTGGTGTTCCTCTGATGTTAGACAGCTGCGGGTGCTGCCAGGTGTGTGCCAGGCAGGAGGGCGAGGCCTGCACCCACTGGCTGCCATGTGACACCCAGCGAGGGCTGCAGTGTGACTACAGCGCCAGCTTCCCTGGAGGGCCGGGACAGTGTGTTGGTGCGAACAGAATACACTCAAACTGAAACAGATTAGAGCCGCAAGTACTAGTACTACTGACAAAACTGCAACTGTTATGCCATTACTATTACTACTATATCATCTGTTTTTACCTCTCATGTGTTATCATTAATCATTTGTCATTTTTCAAGCAAAATTTCCAAACATTTGATGGTTCGAGGTTCTCAAATGTGAGAATTTGCTGCATTTCTGAGTTTTACATGAGAGTAAATTAAATATCTTTGAATAATGTAATGATAATATGAGAGGCACAACCTGAGGTAGCTGTCAACACCACTACTACTGCTATGACAGAACAACCCAGTCGCCAGAAAAAATGTTGGCATTGTTTGTTTCTGTAAACCACGGATACGCTGAATGTCGACGTTTCTCAACCAAAAACACATCTCATAAATACCTTTCCTATCAGCCTCGTATCATGCTTGCAGAAACCCAGGAACGCACAATGATACGGGATTAACGCTGTGAAACAATCAAGTTTAGGCAACAAAACAAGGCTACTTGGTTAAGGTTGGAAAAAAGATAATGGTGTGTGTTAAATAATAACGTAACAACGTAACATAACGAAGTAACATAATGAAGTAACATAACAACGTAACATTACAACGTAACATAAAAACGTAACATAAAAATGTAACGTGACGACGTGACGTGACGACGTGACGTGACGACGTGACGGGACGACGTTACGGGACAACGTTACGGGACAACGTTATGTAACAACCATAACAACGTAAGGTAACAAACATAATAACGTAACAACGTAACATAACAACGTAACGTAACATAACGACGTGACATAAGGACATAACATGATGACGTAACATAATGACGTAACATTACAACGTAACATAAAAACGTAACATAAAAACGTAACATAAAAACGTAACGTGACGACGTGACGTGACGACGTGACGTGACGACGTGACGTGACGACGTTACGGGACGACGTTACGGGACGGCGTTACGGGACAACGTTATGTAACAACCATAACAACGTAAGGTAACAAACATAATAACGTAACAACGTAACGTAACAACGTAACATAACAACGTAACATAACAACGTAACATAACAACGTAACGTAACATAACGACGTGACATAAGGACGTAACATGATGACGTAACATAATGACGTAACATAACGACGTAACATAACGACGTAACATAATCATAACAATGTAATGTAAAAACGTATAATAACAATGCAAGGTAACGTAACAGAACAGAACGGAATGTAACATAACATAACAGAACGGAATGGAACACCCATAACAACGTAACGTAACAACAATAACAATGTAAATAGTAAATGGACTTGCGCCTTTCTAGTTTTCCAACTACTCAAATCACTTTACACTACATGTCAGCATTCACCCGTTCACACATACATTCATACACTGATGGCAGAGACAAGGTGCCAACCTGCCCATCAGGATCTAATCTAAATACTCATTCACACACAGGTATGGCTCAGCCTTCAGGAGCAGTTTGGGGTTAAGTGCCTTGCCCAAGGACACTTCGACCTGTGGACTGAAGGAACGGGGATCAAACTACCGATCTTCCGATTGGTGGGCAACACCTCTGAGCCACAGCTGCCCTGTTGTTACGTAACATCGTAACGTAACAACGTAATGTAACAACGTAATGTAACAACGTAATGTAACAACGTAACTAGCGTCAATAAATAACACTCGCCCTTAGAGGACTTATATCCTCTATTTGTTTGACCCATCCACTTTCACCCTTGTTATACTATACCATGTAACTTTCAATAACGGTTGCTCGATATACTACGTCACTTGCTCTGACTGAATGCAAAAACGGTTTACAGCAACATATAATGCCAACATTTTTTCCTGGCAACTGGGCTGGACAGAAGTATTGGTAGCATACTACCATACAGTAGTATATTACTACTGCTGCTGCAACTACTGCTACTGATAGTACTGATATTGCCTACTACTACTACTACTACTACTATTAGGCAACCACTATTTACGGGAACTGTATTCAGTTATTTGATAAAACAGGCCAGTGACTCCATTCCTGACTGTACTGATGCATATACCGAAGAATCTCTTGCTAGTGTTGTTACAGTAATGATTTGCATAACAACCTGTTTCCCGCAGGTCCTTTGTCTGCACACGTTTCACATAACTCACCTCATGCTTGGCACAGAAGTGATGCAGCGTGGCACTTCCACCCACATAACATTCCCTCCTCTTCCCCTCCCTTTGCTGTGATGATAAGGTCTGAATGAGCTGGGCTGTGAGATGAATGGCCGGAGGCTGGAGGAGGGACAGGTATTTCAACCTTCCTGTGCCCAGCTCTGCCACTGCCTGGGAGGAGGGGTGACCTGCGTGCCCCTGTGCAGCGATGATCTGCAGAGGCCCGTCGATAAATGCCCCACCCCTCAGCTGGTGCGACTACCAGGGCGCTGCTGCAAAGAATGGGTGTGTGACGGCATGGACAACAGCATTTCCGCAAATCCATCAGCAGGTATTAATGATCAACAAGACCCAAAAAAAGATGGCCGGAAACACATTTCATCAATGGTTAGTTTGTCAGAATAATAACTGCAACAACAAGTCTGGCTGTTAAGACTCATATAAAAGAGTAAAAGCCTCCGATATAGTTACTTTGAAGACTGAAGAGGCATTTGCGTCAGATCCCTGCCAGCTCTAAAGCAATTGGATGATTTTTCCGCTATTTCCTGTGAGGCTTTAAAGGTCCCATATTATAAAAATGTGAGATTTTCATGTTTTTTTTACTATAAAGCAGGCTTAAGTCCTATATAAATACTGTGAAAGTATCGAATCCACAGGGAAATACACACAGCCCGTATTCAGAAACTCTGGATTTGAAACAAGCCGTCAGGATTTCTGTCCATTTGTGATGTCACAAATATACAATATTTAGACCCTTTACCTTTTAAACGTAAACATTCTAAATGTGTCCCAGTTTATTCCTGGTTGCAGTGTATGTGAATGTCATCAGCTGACAGGAAGTACACATGGACCCAAGCTGTTGCCTAGCAACGCAATTCTGTTGCAATTTCGTCGCAATTCCGTCGCAATGCGCTAAAACAGAGAGCGTTTAAGACAGAGGGTAAATACAGGCATATTGAGGCCAACAGTATGAGGAAAATACCGGGTTTTTTTAACATTACAGCATGCAAACATGTTCTAGTAGAAACAGAAAAAAAAAGTATGATCCTGAAAATTTGCATAATATGGGACCTTTAAAATTCAGGTCAGCAGGTGTTTGGATACATGGACCCACAGTCAACAACCAGAATGTTTCAGCTCACTTTTGGGTATGGATCAAATAAACAGATATCAATACCAAAGAGGCGTCAGGAAGACCAAACATCTGTGTGAAACATCTGTGAGCACTATTCTTAGCAAACTGACCTCACTCACCCGAGCGGAAGTTTACAACATTTCAGACTGCCATTCATGTATGTGCTGAATCTTCCGACTCATGAGTTCTCATCAAAGCTGTCCACTTCAAACAACTTTCAGCTCGATGCACAGTGCAAATATTTTTCCTCTTCGGTGTTTTTTTCCAGCAGAGCAGACGCGTCAGGACTACGGGGGTGGGCTGTCCGGTCCATCGTTTGGCTTGATCTCCAACTGTATCGAGTGGACCTCAGACTGGAGCCCCTGCTCCCACAGCTGTGGCCCAGGTGTCTCCACCCGCACCTCAAACAGGAACTGGGCTTGCCGCTTGCAGACCGAGACCAGACTGTGCCAGGTCAGGCCGTGCCAGACTCTGCTGCCGGGGCTTCGAAGGCTGCAGTCGGTCAGTGCATAGTTAACACACATGAATCAGTTCCAGTGATCAAACATTTGTTAATACATTTCAAAGTAAAGTTCCACCCAAGAACGTGTATACCATCAGCAAATGCTTTCGGTGATGTACTGCTTTTCTGAGCTGATAAGAAAAGTCATTATATAACTTCTGTTCTGATTTGGCGCTACATGAATAAAATTGTCTTGACTTGACTAGTGGAACTCAAAAATATTATATAAATAAAGACATTACAAAAGAAATAATCATCTAGAAATACTGTAAAATACTGTGTATAAAAGTCATCAAAAAGTTAAATGAATAACGAAAACAAGCAGTAAAAGCTGATCTGAGGTCTGCTGTCCAGCTGTCGTCTATGAGAGCCGGCTGTCAATCACTTGCGAACTCCGACCAAACGGTCAAACTAGGCAGCGCTGATCAAATATGAATCAATATTCTGTTACGTAAATGCCTATTTCTCTCATCAGATGTTTTCAGAATCATCTTGTAGTGCACGGTTTAGCTGTAAAATGAGAACGTTTTTTTTGACCCGGCAGCTATGTTGAGATTTCTTCAGGGAATACCAAGCACCACTCACATGACCGGAGCACAGCCAATAGGAACGCTCTCTCAATGAAATGACCTGTGATTGGTCAAAGTCTCCCGTCACGGGCTAGATTTTGTAAAGCCTGAAAACAGAGCCATGAGGAGGAGCAGAAGTCTAGTTTTCTCTCAGAACACTTGAATTACAATATGCTGAAAGGTTATTATGGGATTTTTTCCCAATGATGCCAAAATATACTGCCTACTGCAGGTTTAATCCAGAATTATATTAACTTCTAAGTTACTCAATACCATGTGTTGCCAGCAGGTGCGGCTTTGCCACTTGTCCCCAAATGACCCCGTGGCCTCTAGATGTAAAGCTGCACAGGAGGAGGTGATAACGCTCATGACGGCTATTACTTGCTATAACATATACAGCTGCATATTCCACGCTGGCTCACCGGCGTGGCTTATTGGGACACTTCGGTGGAATGCAGCAATCACTAGGAATGTCACCGAATACAAGTCATGTCACTGCAAGCTAGCTCCTGTTCGCTAGAGAAGCCAAAAAGAAAGACACAAAGCCAGCTGGCATCACAGCAGACAGCTAGTTTAACACTAGGTCTATGGCATAATCCTAAATTATCCAAATAATTATAACATGGCTGACAACAGGTAAAATGCAGGTGATGTTAGCCTGTTGGAGAAGCTAACATTTATACAACCATGATGGTATATAATACATCCTCTGAAATACAACTGACTGACTCCTCACTTGTGTTGTCAATAGCAGTGTTTGATTTGGTGAATTGTGTGTGCCTAAACTCACACTGCCTTCAAAACCCAAAAATTCAAAAAGATATGTAACTCTTTCCTACTCATGATGATAAGGCAATAGTACTGTAACATTGGTGATAAACACAATATCAAAGGATACAGCAGGGTCATCATTATGGGGTAAATTAGCCCACTAATGTTAGATGTGAGCATTATGTAGGATCCTACTCTGTAAAAAGTCTGCTATGAGTGAAATAAAAAGCCACAGAAAAAGGGAAAACTCTTTGACCTTGCAAAGCTGAGGTCTGCAGTTGGACCCTCTGGTGTTGAGCCTGCTAATACCCTTTTCCCACCAAAATTAGCATGTAAATGCAGGTTTTTTAAACATGGTAAAACCCGCTAAAATAGGTGATAGACTCCTTTCCCATTGCCAGTAGACGAGTATGCCTTTCTGTTTTATTTTCGGGTGTGTCACGTTCCACATTACGAAAAAGGAAATGAGGGTCAGTAAACAGTGAAAATGTGGTTACCTTTTTTAAGATCGGTTCCTTATTCAGTTGCAAACTCTCAAACCAGAGTTAGTGATTTTTGGAACAGTGGAAAGACCAACAAAGGCGTTTTTTGAAAAGTTTTATTTTGTTTTGTTAAGTTTGAATGAAGTGTGTTTTACAACGAGCTAAAATGACTGTTATCTGGCTGGAGTCTGGTGGCTTTGAGGAGCGCATATAACAGCTGTTTCTATTCACATCTAACTCTGTGAATTAAAGGTTTATTTAGACCAAACCAGAGTTGGTGATTGGTCGAACAGTGGAAAGACAAACAAAGACGGTTTTGATGGGTTTTATTTTGTTTCTGTCGAGTTTGAACGAAGTGTGTTTGACGACTATCAGCGAGGTAAAATGACTGTTGTCTGGTGGCTCTGAAAAGGGGCGAAAATTAGCTTGTCCACTCGGGTGTCATGTTTCCATCACAGCTGATCGGAGCTGGTGGCATGTGATTGGCTTAGGGGCGAAGAAGGGCTAGGCTTTGTTACAACAACACTGTAATGAAAAGTGACATATTGGAATACTGTATCCTTATCAAACATTTTATTTACAAATGTTGTGCCATAATCCAAGATAAGAAAGGTCCCAATTTAGATAATAAAACATGTACCAATCTACAAATGCCTACACATCACTGGACACATAACAAGAGCAACCACATAATTACTACAATTCTGCCTGTCACTGTGTATTTCAGGGCTCGGGGGTGTGCGAGAGCAGCTATAGTTCACCTCTGTCCATTCAGCTTGAACAGCAGGGCTGCTGGAGCACCAGAGCCTACCGTCCCAGGTTCTGCGCCTTGACCTGTCCGGAGGGGCGCTGCTGCAGCCCCTCCCACACCAGGACGGTGCGGATGGTTTTCCGTTGCCCCCAAGACAGGCTCACCCAGCAGCAGGTGATGATGATCGAGTCCTGCTCCTGCAGCGTCTCCAACTGCCTCCAGTCCCCGTCCACAGCTGCCCGGAGTGTCCTGCCCTGGCTGTGAGGTGCATGTGTATGTGTGTATGTGTATGTGCATACAGATTTGTACGGAGCCCCCCCTAGGCCCCTCCGAGAAAATTATTATTAAGTCGTGCCCTCAAGTTAGTAACTCGTTCCCTCGAGTTAGTAACTCGTTCCCTCGAGTTACTGATTGTTATTGCTGTTGTATGGAGCCCCCCTAGATGATGTCCTTCAGTAAAATTGGAAAGATATTGACAGATTTGAACGTCCCGGATCAATAACTCATAACCGAAACGTTGTTAAAACACCAACGAGGTCTCCTTCTAACCGTAGTAAGGTAGACAACGAGCTACAAGCTCATTTTAGAGACGGGTGGTTTAAGGAACGTCTACACAGTGCAATGCCGAAAAGAGAAAAATGTTCAATAACTTAAGTATTATACAGTGTAGTACCACCAAAATTACTTCACACATCAATGATCTCGTCATCAATGATAGTTGTACTACAACACTTAGTTTGGAAAAATATGCTTTTGCATAATTTTGGTGAATTTTTAATGGGAAAGGTATTCAATAACTTCACTTTCATAAAGTGTAGTGCCGTCAAAATGTCTTGATTAGTTTATTAAGTATAATCAGTCAGAGACCATTGGTGTGTGAAGTGATTTTGGTGGTACCACACTGCATAATACTGAAGTTATTGAATATTTTTCCCATTAAGAAATTCATAATTACACAGGAGAAATGTATAGATTGTAAGTTCTGACTTCATGATAGCGTCCTTCCGAGTGTACATAAACAGACGATGCTGTTGTTTCTCTGTTTGTCTGACTAACAGCCAGGAAGCAGTCTGCGGCACAAATAGAGCTCTGGATTGTGAACCGCGACCCACTTTAGCTTCAATATCTCCTCATCTACAAGCACGCACGTACACACAAACATCCACTCTCAACACAGAGTCATCGTGGAGCCAACACCAGCAAATTTGAGTGAGACGAAGGTGTACAGATAACTGCACACTGATTTGAGAGGAGAAACTGGGCCCACTTCTTACACAAACTATGCATATTTAATATAAAATGATACAAATTCACATATCTTAGTCTCTCACTTTTTTATTTTTTCAAATCTGGGTATCTGGCTATGCAGTATTCATTTACAAATGTTAAGATGGATTTTTTTTTTTTTTATACTTTATTTTTTCCCTTTTTTCAAGGCTGTTTTCATATATGCAATCCACTGTTTGTAATTACAACAGTCTATAAACCAACTTTTAAGTAGATGAGCTTACAGACAAACCCATCAAGTACACTAGAGAGAAAACAACCTCAACATTCAAAACCAAGACAAAACCAAGAAAATAAATAACAATAATAATAATGATAAAAAGAAAGAATACAGTAAAAAAACAACAACAACAAAGCAAACATTTACATGGGCACACAAATGCATCCTCCTTAACGTCAGGCCACCTCCAAGCATATGTATATGTGCATGCGTGTTAACCCATGTAACTATAGACTCCATAAAATGGATTTTCATGCTGATGAATAAATGTTGAATAAAACTGACTTTGTTCATGGTTTCATGCATAGGATGAATATCTTTGACATTTGGTTCATCTACATTTGATTTAAATGCTGGTAAACAATCCACCTTATTGTTAAAAGTTATTACACAATCAGTGTTTGACAAGAGGGAGGAGAGTGTGTGCCAGTGCTGTTGTGGCATGACAGGAAGTGTGATGTAAATCATAATTTACAGGAATAAACCCTTTGATTTGCTCTTCGTAAAAAGCTCTGTGATGTTGATTTTTTTTATTTTCGTTTCACCTCTCAAGCATGGCTGCATGTCTCTTCATGTGCATCGCACCAAACCTCGACACTAAGGGAGGGAAGTGGGCGGGCATCTTCTTGCTTTCATATTCAGTTTTTTTCTGCCCAACGCACATACACGTCGTCTATAAAGGGGGATGTTTAGTCTGTTTAGTCTCTAGCTGTTTTATTATTGTGGGAAAAGTTCAGATTGAATGAAAGACAGATTGAAAACCAGCGTGGGGACCCCCAGAGAGAGATGTCTGTAAACATCACGAACGGAACCTGCGGGAGCATCAACCTGAATTTCACGCACGCTTTCCTGCCGCCCGTCTTCATCATAGTGTTCGTGGTGGGCACGCTGTCCAACATGTGGGGGCTCCGGAGCGTGTTCACGAGCTGGACCAAGATCGGCAGCATCAACATCTTCATGTTGAACCTCGGGCTCGCGGACCTGCTCTACCTGTTCACCTTACCGTTCCTCGTGCACTATTACGCGCAGAACAGCAAATGGGTGTTCGGCCAGACGTTCTGCAAAGTGACGCGCTTCTGCTTCAACCTGAACCTCTACGGCAGCATCGGCTTCCTCACCTGCATCAGCATCTACAGATACCTGGGCATCGTGCACCCCATGAGGGTGATGGGTAAGATCACCAGCAGACACTCTCTGGCCATCAGCGTCCTGGTCTGGATCCTGGTCATCGTTCAGATCCTCCCGGATATGTTCTTCGACAAGAATGATCCAAACTTACCAGACTCGTGTTTCGACACCACTTCGAACCATCTGGTCGAGGACTACCTGCCTTACAGCCTCGGATGGACCGTGACGGGTTTTGCCGTCCCACTAGTGATCATCCTGGTCTGTTATGGACACGTTATTGTGGTTCTCGCCACCAAAGCCAACGTGAATCCTCTGCTGAAGCGCAGGTGTTTGAAGATGGTGGTGTTTCTGGTGATCCTCTTCTCCATCTGTTTCATCCCCTACCACGTGTTTAAAAATGTGAACCTGGAGATCAGGATTTTGAAGCTAAGGGGGACTTGCCGCGCCGGTTACCGCAGCGTGTACATCGCGCATCAAGTGGGCAGATGTCTGGCGTGTCTCAACAGCGCGATCAACCCGCTCATTTACATTGTTGGGAATGATGATTTCCTCACGAGGCTCCATGAGCTCGGCAGACGGGCCCGGGTGTCTCTGGCCGGTCTGACTGGAGCGGTCCTGTACCGGAGACCCACGGACACGGACTCACCGTCAGGGACGCGCGATAACTCCGACATGATGAAAGGATGAATAAAAAGACGCACAATCGGTTCCAAACCGAGAACACACACACAAACAGAACTCCCACATTACCGGGAGCGACGTACAATAATGAGTTGATGATTTGCAAAGATATTAAGCCTCGTTATCAGCCTTGTTATCCAGCTGCGCCATCAGTCATCAGCTCAGCAGATGTGCCAGATGCGCACAGAGAGGAAATCTGTGCGTCCTGCATACTGGAGGATTTTCCTCTCTGTGTGTGTGTCTGCTGAATGAACATCATTACAAAAGACAAAAACTTGTTATTTACAGCTGAAGCTCCTGTTATTATCTGGTGTAGTATAACTGATTTATTGCATCAAGTATTCAGTATTATTGTACATTAGACTTAAAGGTCCCATATCGTGCTCATTTTCAGGATCATACTTGTATTTTGTGTTTCTACTAGAACATGTTTACATGCTGTAATGTTAAAAAAACAACTTTATTTTTCGCATGCTGTCAGCCTGAATATGCCTGTATTTACCCTCTGTCTTAAACGCTCCGTTTTAGCGCATTGCGACGGAATTGCAACAGGATTGTGTTGCTATAGGCAACAGCTTGGGTCCATGTGTACTTCCTGTCAGCTGATGACATTCACATACACTGCAACCAGGAATAAACTGGGACACATTTAGAATGTTTATGTTTAAAACTGCGTAAAGGGTCTAAATATTGTATATTTGTGACATCACAAATGGACAGAAATCATGAGTGATGATTTGCAAAGATATTAAGCCTTGTTATCCAGCAGCGCCATCAGTCATCAGCTCAGCAGATGCGCACAGAGAGGAAATCTGTGTTCAGTATTATTGTACATTAGTGTACCAAGGTGCTGTTATTCATATGTTGCACTTCTTATGTATTACCTGCTTTACTGCACCAGACAGTGCAGGGAAAAGTTCAATTATTGTGCTTTAAGCACTGCCGGGACTTGTTTATAATTTGTGATGTATTGCACTATATACCTTTGTCCTGTTACACAGGCACCAGAGAGAGACAGTGGAACTGTCAGAGTGGAACTGTCAGAGTGGAACTGTCAGAGTGGAACTGTCAGAGTGGCCAGTGGTCGCTCCACAGCTCTGATATTGCGAGTTTGTTCAGAGAAAATAAATATGGATTTAATAAGGGAACTGCAACAGTGATGGAAGTGCTGAAGACAGGATTCAAAACCTCAGTAAAAGTACAAATATACCACGCTGTAAAAAACATCTTGTATTAAAATGTTTACATAAATAAAAGTATAAAAGTATTATCAAGACAATGTACTCAAATGTCACAAATTAAAGTACTCATTGTGCAGAATGCCACCTGTCAGAATGATTTATTATTATTATTATTATTATTGGGTCAGTATTAATGAATTACCATGTAAGGTGGAACTAATAGGTCCTCCTACTAAAACTAATGCAGTCTGATACAACAGTCCTGCTATACAGGTTCTTGTATTCAGTTATTGTTGAAACTTTAGAGGGGTGTTGAAGGTCATTTTGGAGACTGTAGTTTGTGGTGCATTATACAGAGAGACCCTCACTGGCTGTTGTATTAAGCTGCATTTTATATATATATATATACACCATTAGTATGCAGATTATTTTGATTGTATATCAGTTAATCATTATATTTATAAAACAACAAAAACAGTGAAAAATTGTCACAGTTTCCTGAAGCTCAAGTTGATTTAATCAGATGTTTTGTGTGGTCTGACTAATGGCTGCTTCAGACTACCGGTGAGTGTTACTGCCATTAGCTTCAAGCTTCCTTCCTGATGAAATCACGTCTGTCACGTCTCTTGGCCAAAGTCACAACAAGAATTTATGAATCTCAATCGCCTAATCGGACATAGTGACCATCGTAACCGACAAAAATACAGTGTGTAGTCTGAACCAGGCGTAACAGTCCGATATCCAAAGACATTCAATTTACTAACTAAGGTGAGACAACTCCTATCTGAGAAGCTGGAAACTTGGGGAAATGACTTAAAGGTCCCATATCGTGCTCATTTTCAGGTTCATACTTGTATTTTGTGTTTCTACTAGAACATGTTTACATGCTGTAATGTTAAAAAAAAAACTTTATTTTCCTCATACTGTCTGCCTGAATATACCTGTATTTACCCTCTGTCTGAAACACGTTTTAGCGAATTGCGACGGAATTGCAACAGGATTGCGTTGCTACGCAACAGCTTGAGTCCATCTGTACTCCCTGTCAGCTGATGACATTCACATACACTGCAACCAGGATTAAACTGGGACACATTTAGAATGTTTATGTTTAAAACTGCGTAAAGGGTCTAAATATTGTATATTTGTGACATCACAAATGGACAGAAATCCTGACAGCTTGTTTCAAATGCAGAGTTTCTGAATACCGGTTGTGTGGATTGAGCTTTGTGATACTTTCACAGAATTTATATAGGACTGAAGCCTGCTTTATAATAAAAAAACATGAAAATCTCACTTTTTTTATAATATGTCCTCTTTAAACAATTAACTATCAAAACAGTTGCCAATTGATTTTCTGTTGATTAGAATGTGAATGGTTTACAAAAGCATTATATCCATAGATAACACAGGCAGTTATTCAGTGAACTCTTTATAACCTCTTTTACCTTAAAGCTAGAGTTGATCACCTTCTTCAACAACATGTTTTGTTATATTTGTTGACATTTTCATAATGTCCCGACAGAAATCAACAAATCAAATGCTCTGACAAAAAAAAAAAAAAATCCGGTATCCGTGTCTGTCGCAGGACTGTAATAAACCCGTCCAATCATTTCATATAGGCCCGAACGTAATGATTGGATGGGCTACCTGTCTACCTGCGTGCACTCTGCCTGTGCACTCATTCACCAGCTGCTAGCTTGACAGCTGTGAGTACTAACAGTAGCCATGTTTGTAGTTCACGTTCATAATGATCATTTGGAGGGAGGCCTGAAGTGACGGACTGTCAGTGTTGCCAACTTGGCGTCTTTCTCTCTAGATTTAGGCCAGGGGTCTGCAACCTGCGGCTCTTCAGCCCCTCTCCAGTGGCTCCCTGTGGATTTTTAAAAATGGAAATGAATAACTGTTTTTTGTTTACATTTTAAATTGTATTTATCATTGTTGTAGGTCTATGGTCCGACGGTACGACGGAGTATTAGGGCCACATTGAGGGAAAAAAAATAAACTTGAGATTACGAGAATAAAGTCATTAAGTTTAAGAGAAAAGAGTCATAATATTATAAAGTAGTAATTTTACGTGTTATTTTCTTTTTTTCTCGTAAAGTTATGACTTTATTCTCGTAATATTCCGACTTTTTCTCGTAAAGTTATGACTTTATTCTCGTAATATTACAACTTTTTTTCTCGTAAAGTTATGACTTTATTCTCATAATATTCTGACTTTTTTTCTCGTAAAGTTATGACTTTATTCTCATAATATTCTGACTTTTTTTCTCGTAAAGTTATGACTTTATTCCCCCAAATCTCAGATTTTTTTTCCCTCATTATGACCCTAATACTTCGTATACATTTGCACTTTGGCCCTCACTGCATTAGACTTATATACTGTACTTAGACTATAAACTGTGTTACCTTCATCACAATGCTCAAATGCTTTGCGGCTCCAGACAGATCTTTTTTTTAATGTTTTTTTTGCCTAAAATGGCTCTTTTGATAGTAAAGGTTGCTGATCCCCTGTGTTAGGGACAGTTGGAGCTGGTGCTGCTCGCTGCTTTCAGTAGAAAAGGAGGAAGAGAATGTTGACTTCTGTGGTTGCTCAGCTATGCGGCAGATATTTATCTGCCCTCTGCTAACTTCACACACTACTGAGAGAATTTCAGGAAGCTGAAGCTACTGTCTTTGCCTGTCTTCATGAACAATCTTTGTACCTTTCTGTAAAGCTCTGGTTACAGTTGATCAGTAAATTAATAATAGCTATTTTAGCATATTTACAGTGTAATTTCATTTTATGCATCAGGTACCAATAAAATACCAGTTCCTACTTTACTTAGCTGTAGGTACAGTTGAAGAAAACAAAACTATGGGGAACAAGGGTTTAACAGCTGAGCATTTTAGAGGAAAATAATTCAATTACAATCAAAATATTGCATAATTTGTTCTTACTGTGTAATTGAAGGGTAAAACGTGGAGTACTATTAAAGGCCTGTTGTCATTTTGGGAATGTTAGGCTACTCAATTTATACAGTATGTTCTTCAATAACCCTCCATCTGAGTTTCCAGAGATGTTCCCAAAGCCCTTTTTCTCCTTTCCTTTAAAGGTCCCATATTTTAAAAGTGAGATTTTCATGTCTTTTATATCATAAAGCAGGTTTAAGTGCTATATAAATACTCAAAACACTCAATCCACGGAGAAATACACACAGCCCGTATTTAGAAACTGTGTGTTTGAAACAAGCCATTAGCATTTCTGTCCATTTGTGATGTCACAAATCTACAATATTTAGACCATTTCACAGTTTTAAATGTAAACCTACTAAATGTGTCCCAGTTTATTTCCTATTGCAGTGTATGTGAATGACATCAGCTGACAGGATGTAAACATGGACCCAAGCTGTTTCCTAGCAACGCACTTCCGTTGAAATGCGCTAAAACGGAGCGTTTCGGACAGAGCATGAATACAGGTATATTCAGACGGACAGTATGAGAAAAATAATGAGTTTTTTTAACATTAAAGCATGTAAACATGTTCTAGTAGAAACCCAAAATACAAACATAAACCCGAAAATGAGCATGATATGTCCCCTTTAAAATGCCCAACTGTTACTCCCTTGTTCCTCATAGTCTTGTTTTTTTTTTTTTAAGTATTTTAGGGGAGACACCCAGGGAATAACATTGTTTTTCAAGCACTGGTCAATTTTTGAGATTTTGGAATATTTTGCCTCCATAACATGTCTGCTTTCAGACTTGTGGAAAGAAAACATCCAAAAAAATATATTTTAATGCCTCATTTGCATATATAAATAAAGAATTTCAGAAAACTTGTGAACAAAAAATAATCTCTCTGAATGTAATCGACTGGGGAAATTCCTCGGTGGTATCTATTATTACATGTTTGACCCTATTCACCTGTAGTGTCCGGATTCATACAACAAAATTACAGCGTAAAGTGTGTTTTTTTCCCAGATGAGAAATTTCCCAGCCAGCTCACCTACTTGTCACCATTTCAGGAAAAGGTGCCAGCCGTACTTTGTTTTTCCATTGTTCCTATTTTTTATATTTCCTTCTATTTAAATTGTTCATCATTTGTTTCACTTTTGTTTTGCTTTTCTTTTACTGTGTTGTATCTAAAAATTAGAGTTTCAGAGACTTTGTTTCCTGCATTCTGGTGACTTTAAAAGAGTGAAAATAACAAAATAATAAGTACACTGCAAAATTTTGATGTCAAACTTTTGATTTTACCTTTAACTCCCAGGAAAGAAAACAGAATAATTTGCACCTCTGGTGTGAACTTGGCGTGTGAATCTCTGGCATAAACTAATATTCATCCGTTTTTATTTATGTTTTGATCCTGCTTGAGTATTTCTTTCTCTTAGTTCTCTCCATATCTCTCTCCTTCTCTCACTCACTGAAGGGCCTTTCAGACACAAAGTGACAACGCCACCACTGACCTCTGAAACCTGTTATTTCTAACGGCTTGCGCCGCGCCACGACGGCTTTTCGCTGCATCGAGCAAAGCCCAACTTTGGGCGCTGCACGCTGTGGCGAGCGCAGCTTGAACATGAGCTCAAACTGCGCTGCGTCGCGAGCATAGACCGCTCTCTTCCGCCGGGAAACGACAGTTGGCGTAGCTCTATTGTCGTCCGGGTGGAAACAGTAGGGATTATACACACTGCTCAGTTCCAGAAACAGGCTAAGATAACGAAAAGGAAAAAAAAAAAGTGTGAGAATTTGCCATAAACCGGGAGAAATACGGGAGAACTGTGACCCCGGGAGGAAACCGGGAGAGGGCGATGAAAAACGAGAGTCTCCCGGGAATATCGTGACGGTTGGCAAGTAAGGTGCCACCGTTGCTCAGGAGTTCAACTATCTTATTTCTCTGCAACTGTGTTAAGCCAGTGCAAAAGTGAAAGTTCAATGAGGACTATAATTACTGGAAAATGTCTGATGTCATCTGTTTTTATGGATTCTTTAGAACTGCATCATTAGCGAGGTAAAGCATCCTGTCCTCGTCAGTTCTAATAAAACAGCACAATGGAGCAGGAAGACAAGGCCAGGGGCATGGAGATGGTTGAAGTCTGTGTCACTAAATGACTTATTAGATGCTTGACCTGCTCTGCCCCTCAGCAGTCGATATGAGCTCCTGGCATGGATGGAATAATGACTCTGGCGTGAATCTGGCCTGCAAATGAGACCGGGATCGTGCTATAAACAGGAACATTTAACACAATAAGGATATACTTTCCTAGTCCAACATTCCCCTGGTCCATTGAAGGGTACACAAAAGCCACAAGTGCTTTCTGGTGGACTGAAGGCAGAAAGCTAAAAACTACTACTTGATTCTGCAACAAGTAAGATATGCTCACAAGCCTTTTTCCCACCAAAGCAAACGATTGTGTAAATAACACTATTCCGCAGTGTGTGATGTAATGATGGCAAAAAAACAGGAACAAAATCTCAACCGTACGGAGCGTCATTCTTCCTTCGCGGTGGCGAAATCATCTTCCTGTGGTTTCACGCTGCAGAGGTCTCAGACGCCCATTCAAACGATTCTCCCTCCCTCATTCTGAGTCAGAGAAACATTGCAACATTGCAGTCCTGTTCAACAGAAATCAGAGGCCGACAGAAGAGAACTCATTCCATCCGTGTACCTTTTTGTGCCTTTGTGGTGTCTGAGCGGGATCCCAACACAAACTTGTGTTTTCTCTACAGATAAATATTACCATCTTCCACTCCATCCCCTGATTCTGTAAACGCAGTCTGGTAAGAAAAACACAGAGCAGCATGATGAATGTGCAGAAGCACTTAGAGGAAAACACCAGGATCAGCTATACAGCCAGAGACCATGCAGTATTACACAGGTCTGGAAACTCAGAGACAATGCCCGTTTAACCTCGTTCACTTCATACTGCTGCTGCTGCTGCAACTTTTCTCTGCTGTTTTGGAAGTTCAAATGCTCTTAACTTCAGACTGAATTGCCGTTCGGTTTCACTTTATTCATTCATTTTGCTCGAGTTAGCCGATTTGTTCTCTTGAGGAGGGGTTATATTGTTGTGTTTTGCCCTAACCAAATCAGTAACGAGTGATTTATCCGTCCCAGAAAGTCATTTTCAGTTGACTGTAAGCTGTGGTAGTGATTGCTTGGAGCAGTTAACTTAAAGGAGACATATCATGCTCATTTCCAGGTTCATATTTGTATTTTTTTTTTTTTTTACTAGAACATGTTTACATGCTTTAATGTTCAAAAAACACATTATTTTTCTCCTCCTGTCTGCCTAAATATACCTGTATTCACCCTCTGTCTGAAACACTCCGTTTTAGCGCCTGTCTCTTTAAGACCCCTCCTGATAAACAATAAAACAGGTCAAATACATTTCTCTCTATATACACACAAGCCGTGCATTCTTTTCATTCTCTTCATGTTCAAAAAGGGTCATCTTGCTCTTACTTGGAAATACCCAAGGTCTTTAGTGTTGATCTACGGTCCACACACCAAGTTTACAGCATCTAATCTCCTGACGTAGAACTTATAGAACCTGTTTGTTGACCAGTATGTTGTATCTTGACGGCCAGTGATGCGCTGAGCTCTAGTAAGTGGGGAGTTGGCTGTGTTGAGCTGGTTCTGCAGGTGCAGAGGGCCGAGATTCTGACTCAATCTGCTCTCAAAGTCGGTCATGTACAGGTGGGTTGGCTGGAGTCTCTGTTGCATGGAAGCTGCCATGTCACTGCCCTCCAAACCCTGGTCGTACTTAATGACGAAGGCCTCCAGCTCCCGACGGCCCCTGATGATCTCTTCATAGAGCGGTCCCAGAGGAGTGAGGAGGAGCTTCACCCGGGTGTTAGCCAGGGTCACGGCACGCCGCAGCCTCCGCTCGTCAATCAGAGACGACACCGTGCTGTCAGACGAATGTGAAGTGTGCTGTTGCTCTTCTGCAGGTGGTAGCAATTGATTGTACGAGCTCCTCTCTTCTTGCTTCATCTAGGAAATACATCACACAAACTCATGAATCTACAGGTGCTCTCATATCATATCACATCCCTCAGACAGTATACTAGTGAAGGTTTTTAAAAGTTTTAAAGACCACACGGGCATTCTCAATAACTGTGGTTGATTAGACCTCAAAGTGTGCAGCAAAGCTAGCAGGAGAATGAGGGAGCCGTCAATCAAGCACAATCTGTACACGCCCACACAGCCTTGAGAAGAGCTCTCATCTCATCACAATATGGGCGTGTAGACGCTTCAAGGCTGTGTTCAGACCAACATTAGCACTGCGTGCACAAATGCAGACCCCCTCATCTATTTCAATGAGGCTACTGCATTGACACAGTGGGTATGATGACGCAGAGGGTGTTGAAACCTGGCTCAACTTCATCTTCAAATCACCAGCCGCCGTTGTATCACTTATTTCAGATCAGTAGGTCCGACAGCCAGATAGCAACAGAAATGTGTGTGTAGTAGGTGTTTGGGGACTGGACTAGCAAACAGGGTCTGAAATTAGCACCCGCCACCCGCCAAATGCGGGTAAATTGTTGGCAGTGGCGGGTGAAATCATCAGGATATCTGTCACTTTGGCAGGCACGGAAAATGCTAGTGGAATAGAGAACCGTAGTTGTCGGCTTTCTTGGCATCTCATGCCTCTGTGTCTATCGATTCCTATTATTGATGCTCCAACAGTTACGCTGCACAATGACGCGTACGCACGCTGTATCATGTTTCAGTTTGTTTTGGACCGGAGACACGGCGGAGAGAAAAAAAGTGCTCAACAACATGGAGCTACTAAACCTGACGGGATGCACCCTGTTTTTCCATGATAAATCTGTGTTGAAATCAGCAGGATGATAGTTAGTAACGTTAACTGTTAGCAGCCGGTGGGCAGCACAGTCCTGACTGGATAAATAACGGAGATACGAATGTTAACGGAGGTGCCATTGAGTTATTATTATGAGGCATTCAAAGTCTGATCAGAAAAAAGGACTATACGGTGAAGGTAAATTACAACGTTGTCATGATGCGTTCAAATGTGATCTCGTAAAATTAAGTTTTTGGCGAGAATATTTAATAAATCCAGTTGTTTGTAGGAGACTTTTTCACATTAATATAAAATAGATATTAGAGAGAGAATTATGACCTGTTTAACTTCCTAACAATTTACCAAGATGTTTTTTAATCAAAGCAATTATTTAAATAATCACAATCATTTGAATTGTGTTTTTATGAAAATAACCACAATAGATGACAATAACAAAGCACAGTCCCATGCTCAAAAAACAGGGCTCCCCCAGAAGCTACGGTGTAATTTGAACACTGTAATTTACCGTGTATATAATGTTTTTTATGTAAAATATATCGAGCATTGAATGATATCCAATCTAAAATGTTATTCTCTTATGAAGCGCAGAGATTTCAAAAGTGGCAGATAACATTTCTGAGTGGCAGACAAAAAAAATACTTGTCTACCACAGTGGCAGGAAGTGGAAAAAGTTAATTTCAGAACCTGGTTGCAAGTATTTAGCCATTTGCTGCTAGGAATTTAGAATAAATGGATATCTACTGTCAGCTTTTTCTCAAAGTAGGAGTTCTCTTACCTTTCTTTTTAACAATAATAAAAGGGTTTCAAGTTACAAAAATAAAATTGATACAAAATATCAACAAAAAGTCAAAACGGTTAAAAAATGCTCTAATGACAAAGTCAAAAATGCCTTTCTGGAAAGATTTCTCCCAAAAAGGGCTACAAATTTCAAAAAGTCTCTCCAAATGAAAAAAGGAAAAAGCCTAAAAAGCCCCGTTTTTTGTTGTCTCTCTCTATTTATACTTTTTTTTCCGAACATCCTTCGTCTCCGGATCCATATATGGTTCAAACTTAAACATCACCAAATGATTGGATCATCCGTTCCAAGTAACATCTTTGATATTTTTATGTTTTTATAGTCTTGTTCTTGACACCCACACCAAGTGGTGAAGTGACATCCTGTTTTTCTGTTTTTCTATTTGTCAGATTTCAGCATCAAGTGTTTTAGGTGTGGAAACCACAGAATGTTTCCTGTTCCAGCTGATAGCACGTGTATTCTGTTCAACCGTTCACCACAGTTTCACAAATAACTACTACTCCTTTAGTTTTCATTTGGTTGGTTAATTAAAGTTAATTAATTAAACTAGAGAGATAGGTTCAGGTGAGGTGTGTCTCGGACATTATAAGTGCATACTTCAGCAGTTTCTACCTACCATATACCGAGTCTTTCCTTAAAAGCATTATTGCACTCATTCATATAAATAAAAAAAAATGACAGTTCAAGTAGTAGTAAAATCTGGCTTACTTTCACACCTCTGGCCAATTACTGCATGAAGCAGGTGTGATTGTCTGTGTGTCTGCTACCTTGGGCTCTGGGAAATAATGATGGACATGTTTCACTATTTTTATGACATTTTATTGGTTCAACCACTAAGAGAATAATAGAGACAATAATCGGCAGATTAATTGATAATGAAAATAATGAGTAGTTGCAGCTAAGTTCAGAGTTGTTGTGTTTTGTGACACCATTCATTCTTTGATCAAACTGGACTTGTAGCCATGTGTGTGTGTGCCACTTTCAGTCTGAACGCCCCAATAACCAACATGACCAACAATTCAGTCGTGGCCTGTGCAGCTGAATGAACACATTCTGTATTCTATAATGCAGACCATGTGGACAGTGGAGTGAAAATGGCACCGTACAACTGTCAAAGATTGCTTCATATTAAAAACTGCAGCTGTCCATTTCCCTTTTAAAGATGTAATTTACAATATGTCATACAAGCCCAATAACATAAGATAACAAATGGATACGATTACAGAGGTACACAGCTTGTAGCCAGCTCTACATTATGGTATACTAACCATGATGGAGTGCTCACTATTACCCCTTTTGTTGTGATTCTGTTGTTTCGTTTTGTTGTTGTTGGTTGTGTTGTGTTTGCCTGCTCTTTCTGTTCCCTTCCTCTCTGTATTTTTCTCTTGGCAGGGCATGTGTGTGGTGGAGGTGTGGCTGGCTCCGCTTGCAGCAGCAGAGGAGGCACATCGGTTCTCACTCAACCTCATCAACCTCACCATAAAAGGCTGGTCTCCACTCCACTACGGCGCCAGATAATTCCGTCTCGTTCTGTAGTGCATCACGTTCCTTCTGAGTAGATTTCTCTCTAGTTTGAGATTTTTCTAGTGTTCACTCGTGGCTTTGTTACTTACCAGTGTTTTTTTGTCTTCTTGTCAGATCTTCCGGTCTGCCTCGCTGCTGCTGCTTCCGCGTCTTCAGTGACTGAGTTTTCCATGTGCTTAGTCCTCGTGGTCCAATCCCTCGGCGCCACAAGCCGGCCAGGCAGCTCCCTGCACCCTTCTGCTTGCGTTTTTTCTCGTTGTTGTAAAATAAACTCTGTTTAATTTTTTACTTACCTGTGCCAGTCCCTGCCTAACACCTTCATACCAATGAACAGGGTTGGACCAGGGTTAACCTACCCTATGGAGGATTACAGAGAGAGGAGATGATAGTGGCATCATCAATTTGTGCAAAACCATAAAATGTCACAGAATGATGCATGTAAATGGTAAATGGACTTGCATTTATTTGGCGCTTTTCTAGTCTTCTGACCACTCGAAGCGTTTTAATGCACCTCAAAGTCTCGCCACATATCCGTGTTGTTCTGAAATCATTCCTGCTGGCGTCGCTCCGTTTGTTAGCGACCCTGGTCCGTGCCATTCACATCGAAATCGACCCCGGTCCGACCCACCTCTCGTCCTGGGTCGCAAAGGCGAGTCGATCAATGCGGGTTAACCCTTTCATACACAAAACCAACCCTGGTTGAGTCCTGGGTGTGAAAGGGGTGTAAGTCTGGTGCGGCGCAGCAGTAGGATTTGGTTGCAGAGGTCTGGGAGGGTGACCATCTGAGTCCTGAACCTCCTGGACTCCACACTCATCTGAGCTTGTACAGGCCATACATTCACATTCACTCATGTACAGTGTGTAGGTTATAGGCAACATACAGAGTGTTTGATTCATTTTGTGATTATTTTTGGCTTTGCATTTAATCTGCAAATGTATTCTTCGGGCATTTTCTAAGATTCTAATCATGAAAGATTGTTTAGGGCCGCCTACTGTATGTTTTACTTTGGTGTAAAATTCCATATACCAATACTGCCATAAAGTACCTACTGTGGAACTGTGGACAAATTTTAATGTGGAACTACAATTTACAGACCCAAGGCTGTTTGATCATATTTTTGCCTTCTTTACAAATAAGGAAAAAACAAAATGCTGTGGGATGATTCTGCTTTGAGCACAGACAGCAAACAACCAGAATGGATCACTGGCTCCAGGTCCCAACCATCACAAGGGACAGTGTTTAATGTAATATGTCATGAATTACATAGAGTGAAACTGAAATTGAGAATAATGAACTTTGCACTATGGCCATAGCAAGAAATAAAACAAAAATGACCTTTTACTATGCCGTTATATTTCTATATCGTATGATTCATAAGTTAATGATAAAGGGAAGAGTGTATGATTCTATCTATCTATCTATCTTTATTGCATATCAAATCCCAGATTCCTTGATTGTTGTATCTTGAATGTTGACCAGCGAAAGGGAATACAAATTACAACCAATAAAATCATCACAGGTTATCAGCTTGTCTACAGTCCAGCTGCTTACCATAACCACTCCAGAGTCCAAACCACCAACCACGAACCAATCCCAGAGCTCTGTCACCACACCTACCCACAGCTGTCAACTACAGCACTACTGACCTACACCTGAACCCTCCTTGCACCATGTCCTTCCGCTACATCCTCTTACACATGAAAATCCAGTATCCTGTTCCAACACAAACTACACGGAAGCACCAAAACCACAAAGTTCTATCTAGTGAAGCCCGTCTTGCAAAACAGTGTTAACTCTTCCTGCTTCAGCCCCCCCCACCGCGGCCAGAAGACACAGGGGAGACCGTAGTTTTGGTCTCCAGGGCCGGAGTCTCTGCTGTACTCTGCTCCTCTGCTCCTCTGACAGCCTGCCTTCACTCACACACCGCGCTCGTTCTCACTCGCTCTCTCGCTCCAACTCTCACGTGCATGCGCGCACACTACACACTGCAGAAGAGTTAGTTTAGCTCTGAGAATATCTAGTGAATGTACAGTGGACGTTTGTGCAGAAATAACTGCTGCAGCTCCTCCAGACCAACAGAGGTTTCCCGTGTCTTGTGAAGTGACGGGGCTCCGCAGAGAGAAACGTTATCGTCTCCGACCAAAACTCCGGTGTTTCTCCTGTTCCCTCCTTCTGACCGCGGTCGGGAGGCTGAAGCAGGAAACACAGCATCAGCAGTGATTCATGGAGAGACCTTCGTCTGGTCAGCTAACATTACTGCCAAGCAGCTGAAATATAAAATGATATTGTGGTTTTAGCTGACGTGTGTCGCCTCATCAGTTTTGACCGATGCTCGTTCATGTCTATGTAGAGCGAGCACTAGCGCGAGCAACAGGACGCTGACTTTCGTTGACTTAACGGCCACAGGTGTCGCTGTTAACAAGACATTTCTGATTCTTATAAACAGTCCCTTTAAAAAGATTCAGTATTCTGTGAAAAAGATTCAACATGATCTGGAATTGCACTCTGTTGGTTCTCTACACATTAACATACTAACTAACAACATTTCATTTATCTTTATTACACGGCTGTGTTGAATACTCGATTCTGATTGGTCAATCACGGCGTTCTGTAATTTCTGTATAACAGACCGTTGCTTTGGGCGCAGCTCTGATGTTGTCTTTGTGTCAAAATATTGATTTCCTCAGTAATCAGCCGTGTAATAAGCGGGATAATGTACAGCTAGCGGGTCATTGTTGTGAAAGAATTTGCGTCTGGGTTAATAATGTATTTTATTTCATTATTAACAATATGAGATGAAATCATAGGATAACCACTTGTGAGTTTATTTATTTAATCTAATGATTGGAAGGTCTTATGGGTCTAATGTTAATGTGTTCTGTATGCGCTAAAGCCATAAAGTCACTAACACAGAAATAAAGCCAAAAAACCAAGGTGAATAAATGTCCATATCTTTACCAACTTTGTTGCGAGAAAAAGTCCCGGTGAAGCTAACTCAAACCATGCTAGCTAACGTTAGTGTTAACGTTACTTCACAAACGTTTTAATGATTGTCAGTCACTCAGCAGGGCAGTGTAAATGACATCAAGAAGATTAGCATTAATAAAATATGAACCTACCCTATACAGTATGTTATTAGTCCACAATGTCAATGCTTAAGTTAATACACATGATTTCCTAAAAGCTAATGCAATACCTATAAAATCATCTACCAAACAATAAACTACACAATACTCAGCAGGATACTTAGTATTTAACATATACAACAATAATTAAAGTCCCATTTTATAAAAAAGTGAGATTTTCATGTTTTATATTATAAAGCAGGCTTAAGACCTATATAAATACTGTGAAAGTATCAAAACACTCAATCCAGTGTCCGAGTTTATTCCTGGTTGCAGTGTATGTGAATGTCATCAGCTGACAGGAAGTACACATGGACCCAAGCTGTTACCTAGCAACGCAATTCTGTTGCAATTTCGCTGCAAATCCGTCGAAATGCGCTAAAACAGAGCATTTAAGACAGAGGGTAAATACAGGCATAATCAGGCAGACAGTATGAGGAAAATAAAGGGTTTTTTGAACATTACTGCATGTAAACATGTTTTAGTAGAAACACAAAATACAAGTATGAGCCTGAAAATGAGCATGATATGGGACCTTTAAGCCGACCTATTAACAGGAGAGACTTCAGAGAGCAGGTCCAAAGCACACTGGAGCACACAGATTTAAGGCAGTAAACTTTATTAAAGACTAACGTTTCGACGCCAACTCATCAGAGTAATTTTTTTTTTTCTTTAACTCTGAATAAGACGCAGTTGGCGTCGAAACGTTAGCCTTTAATAAAGTTTACTGCCTTAAATCCGTGTGCTCCAGTGTGCTTTGGACCTGCTCTCTGAAGTCTCTCCTGTTACATGATTGCCCTACTCTCTGAGCACTGGACAGGCCTACTATTCCTTGTGAGGCGGCTGAAGCGTGTTTAACCTTCCTTCTTCACATCGGTGGTTATGTTAGTTGCTGTCTTTTTGGCACCAAAGAAGGAAATCCAGAGACTATAAGTTATTCAATTAGAATATACAGCATACAATTTAGGGAAAATATTTTTTGACATACTGTATAAGTACTTCTCAGTCCAGAATATGTTACATAAGATATGGATATATCCTGGTTTCTGTGGTTTAGATTTAAGTAGTTAGTTTTAATTTTCTTTTTTTGTCTGTGAGATTTGTCGGGTGATTAGGTCTTATTCAATGTTACTTTTTGGGTTTTTTAATGAACAAATTTTAATTCTTGCGTCACACCATCACAACAGCTGTTTCCACATAAATATACGACAACGCCGCAAATCTCAACGTCATATCGCTGTGTCTCTTTTCCCAGCTGGAGAACTTCGGCATGCCGTTCAGCCGCACTGAAGATGGGAAGATCTACCAGAGGGCCTTTGGAGGTCAGAGTCTCAAGTACGGAAAAGGAGGCCAGGCCCACCGCTGCTGCTGCGTAGCAGACAGGACAGGACACTCGCTACTGCACACACTTTATGGACGGGTAAGTCCACATAGTACTTGTTCTCCATCTTTTCTTCTACTCAGTTCTTGACATACATAAAGTACCATTTAACCACATTTCATGCATCTGTTCTTCTGTTCAGTCGCTTCGTTACGACACCAGTTACTTTGTGGAGTACTTTGCCCTGGACCTGCTGATGGAAAACGGAGAGTGTAAAGGAGTGATCGCGCTCTGCATGGAGGACGGATCTATTCACCGCTTCAGAGCCCAGAACACTGTCATTGCTACTGGGTAGGTATCACACTCACTGTTTGCGAAAAACAGAAAAAGTGGACACTTTTTTCTTCATTTCTATAACTCTAGTTTACAGCCATAGTTTGAGACAAAGCATCAAAGTTTATTAATGAGTTGTATCTTTCCTTCCAGGGGTTATGGAAGAACCTATTTCAGCTGCACATCTGCCCACACTAGCACAGGAGATGGAAATGCAATGGTGACCAGAGCTGGCCTGCCCTGCCAGGATTTGGAGTTTGTACAGTTCCATCCCACTGGTGAGAAAAATATACATATTAACTTATTAAAACCAAAGTCATAAAATAATTCTCCTACTGAAGCGTGAAAGCAGAATCTTATTTTGAAAGGGAGTCGCTTGACCGCTCCACAGCGGCTTCATGCGTACTTTAAAGACACGTCTAGATTATTTATAGCATTTAAACGAGGAATTTATTCCATCAATGACCGTTCAAAGTCCGTTATTTTATTGTCTAGCTGTAAAGGTGTGATAAGGATGTTTAAATAGTGTCAACTGTGTTTCATTGTGTGGTGGTTATTGACATTTTCTGTTGAGAGATAGTGAGAGATGTAAGCACTAATAATTATCTCTGGTGTACTGCTCAGACAAGTTGCTGGTAAAGTGTCCAGGAGATATATTGAAAATAGATTATTTTAGAACTATTAATTCACTTCCTTTTGTCCCATTTACTATAGTGGACAGTAACGCGTCTGGTTCATTTACACTCAGAGGACTTTTAAGTTAACGAGTCAGTCTGGCATACATGTATATCAGCCCCCTAATCCTGGGCTGATCCTTAAGTCTGTTCAGTCCTGACTGTTTACATTGAGCTCCGATATTAGACCCCTGTTACATTAAGACTAGTGGTCCTCTTTATTTTTGTCCTGCTGGACATTTGACACCAGACTCCTCAGTTATGTGTGAAGTCGCCCAGTGATGTGACCCGTGGGAGGTCAGTAAAGGCTGAGCCACTACAGATTTTCTCCCCTTTTATATGATGCACCAACTTTGAAAGTCGTTCAACATAAATGCAGAATATCTTTTTATATAAGTAAAATATTTTCGGTAAAAGCCTTTGACTGTGAAGACTGGAGTGTACCGTGTACCATCAAAGTAATTATAGACTTTCTCATTAGCCAGCTGATAAGACTGACACTGACCAATGACTAGCCTAACGAGAGCATAAAACTATAATATCAAAATGTTTTTAACGCCTCTACGCCGGCCGTGGCCGGAGGCGTTATGTTTTCAAGTGTAAGTAAGTAAAGTTTATTTGTATAGCACCTTTCACAGATGCAAAATCACAAAGTGCTTTACATTAATAAAAATAATACCTCAAGTCAAAATTAAGAGTAGCAAAGATAGCGCAGGGCTGACAAGCTAAAATCAGACCACAACAAACAAATGAGGACAGAGACACATAAACAAGTAACAAGTTCCGAATACAGTCAAGAAAAGCAATAAGTAAAATGGAGCAGTTATTCAGACCGATTAACAAAAGGCTGACGGAATAAAAACGTTTTCAGCTGCTTCATAAAAATGTCACAGAAGTCTCGGGATCGCAGCGGTAGAGAGTCTAGGGATCGCAGCGATAGAGAGTCTAGGGATCGCAGCGGTAGAGAGTCTAGGGATCGCAGCGGTAGAGAGGGATCGCAGCGGTAGAGAGTCTAGGGATCGCAGCGGTAGAGAGTCTAGGGATCGCAGCGGTAGAGAGTCTCGGGATCGCAGCGGTAGAGAGTCTCGGGATCGCAGCGGTAGAGAGTCTAGGGATCGCAGCGGTAGAGAGTCTAGGGATCGCAGCGGTAGAGAGTCTCGGGATCGCAGCGATAGGGGGACAGCGTTCCATAAATTGGGTGCGACAGCTTGAAAGGCAAGGTCACCTCAGGTTTTATAGTGGGTTTTGGGGACTGACAGTAATTTTTGGTCAGAAGACCTAAGAGCCCGATTTGGTGTGTAAGGGAGGAGGTGGTCAGTAATATACCGGGGTGTTTGACCATGCAAGGCTCTAAAGGTTAGATCCAGTATCTTAAAATGGATGTGAAATTTAATTGGAAGCCAGTGCAGGGTCCGTTTGTCTGATTCTCGTGAACGCCATACCTCAGGAACACTATGAGGGAATTTCTTCAAATTTGGCACAAACGTCCACTTGGACTCAAGGATGACCTGATTAGATTTGGGTGGTCACAAATTAATATGCTGATTATGACAAGTTCACACAAATGTCTAACAGGAGAAATTGCTGTAGGGATGACATTTTGGACAGACGTGGATGCAACTGGTTGGCGGAAGCATACAACCGCGTAATTCTAGTTTTTTATTGTAGAACATAATAGAGTAATAAAAACAGTAGCTCAACAAGGCTGAAGGGATCGTATAAAAAAAGCTGTCGGCATGTCAAGAGTTTTTTTGTTTTTTTTTATCAGAAAGAACTTGACTACTAATGTTTGTATTTCTAACTAATACATGGAATGAATCTGAGCACTAAAATCAATTTGAGGGTAACAGTTGTCTGGTGCTCTGAAGGACTTCTGGCTTAAAATGATTGTGTAATAAATATACTTATCACCGTTCGGTCAATAAAGCACACCATTATAGTTTTTATTGAGACTATATTGTGTCATAACAATAAAGCTCTGAGAACTTTATGGTCCAAATGTTTACCTTCACTGACGGGTTCAAATCTACAATCATACGTAGGAATCCTACGAAGTATTTTCATTGCAAAGATAACTGCTGTTTAATAGTTTACTATATAACCGTTATTTTACTCTTGTTATTCACTCATCAACATTTGGGTCCAATAGCTTGAACAAAACCTTGCTCCAGAGCAGGGTTATGTCTAGTTTAAGTTACCATGGTAACCCAGAGGAATAATGTACCCCACGTAAAACACTATTATGGTACTAAAAAACCCAGGACTAAGCTCTAAGTTTGCTCACTTTGGTGTTAACATGTGAATCTGGACAGGGATCTACGGAGCTGGCTGTCTGATCACAGAGGGTTGCCGTGGCGAGGGAGGGATCCTCATCAACAGTGAAGGGGAGCGCTTCATGGAGCGCTACGCACCCAACGCCAAAGATCTGGCCTCCAGAGACGTGGTGTCTCGCTCCATGACCATAGAGATCAGAGAGGGCAGGTATGGACAAAATATATATATATATATATATATATATATATGTGTGTGTGATGTAACTCTGCATGCAAAAATGTAATAATCAACGCACAGTTAAATCAGATCTTTTCTCTACCGGTCTGTGTTTGCTCCTTCAGGGGTGTTGGTCCAGAGAAGGACCACGTGTACCTGCAGCTTCACCACCTGCCCCCCCAGCAGCTGGCCACGAGGCTGCCAGGCATCTCAGAGACGGCCATGATCTTCGCCGGCGTCGACGTCACTAAAGAGCCCATCCCCGTCCTGCCCACCGTTCACTACAACATGGGTGGAGTACCCACAAACTACAAGGGACAGGTAGGTAATGTGTGCACAGTCACACACACACACACATTTCCTCCTCACACTCTTTTAAGTACTTCACCGACAAACTGACAGCACTTTAATTTTTTGTTCCCGTCAGGTGATCACTCATACAGACGGAAAGGATAAGGTGGTTCCTGGGCTGTATGCCTGCGGTGAGGCGGCGTGTGCCAGCGTCCACGGGGCTAACCGGCTGGGCGCTAACTCTCTGCTGGACCTGGTGGTCTTCGGCAGAGCGTGCGCCCTCACCATCGCCGAGGAGCACAAACCTGGTGAGGACTTATGTTCATGAGTTTTATTAGAATGCAAAGGGGACGTACATCTGGGTATCTGGAGTGTCTACCAACTCACAAACTGTGAAATAAGACGACCTAGTCAGTTCTTTTGTGGGCTGTCTAGATCAGAAAACATGTGATTCAACAAGCCAATCAGATTTGGCTCCCCTTCCTATGTCACATGCAGCTTCATTAGAATATATATATATATACGGCTTGAGAACTACCTTTGCAAAGGTGTGCCATGTTTTTCTCACAAGCCAATCAGAGCAGACAGGACTTTTTCAGGAGGAGGTCTTAAAGAGACAGCATGTAAACATGTTCTAGTAGAAACTCTAAATACAAGTATGAACCTGGAAATGAGCACGACATGTCTCCTTTAAATTCTGCTTTGTTTTTTTTTCATGTTTGACACTAGTGCATTAGTGATGATTCAAAAAGCACCGCCTACTGACCAATCACAGCTCGGTGCGCGGATCGTATGATAATATTACACAAATACGAAGAAGTTCTAGTCATAATCAGACTAAAAACACAACACCGTTTAAACTGACAGATGCAGGAAGGACAGCTGGCTGTATGCTGTGGGTGCTTACCGCTTTGAATTCTGTTTTTATATTTATTTTATGACTTGCTCTCAAGTCTGTTTCACTCACCGCCGGGGTTCAGGATGCAGCTGAAAGAAGGCTGAAATAGTCACACACGCCACAATATTCAGTTTTGAAAGCTATTTATACATCATTGCCCTGTCCAGACGAATATATGTGACTTTTGAGTATTCTGGTCAATAATTCACCTTCTGTTTGACAACATTATAACGCTCTACACAGACTAGATCATATCTGGCAGCAGTGTTCCAGTGTTCACATTACCTGCTTGCTTCACCGCTGACTCTGCTGCTGTTTTTTTGTTTCCTCTTCAGGAGAGAAACTGTCTCCTCTGGCGCCCAGCGCAGGAGAGGAGTCTGTGGCCAACCTGGACAAGCTGAGGTTCGCCAACGGAAGCTTGAGGACCTCCGAGATTAGGCTCAACATGCAGAAGGTACACAAAAACAGAAAAGAATAGTCACATTGCGCATTAGAAACATTATTTGGAAACATGTTTGACAGAAAAGCATGTATTATGAAGTCATTGTATATTAGATGCTATGCAGTAGTAAACTGTGTTGTACTACTAGCACTTTTAAGGTCCCTCACATTATCACCTGGCCTGTGTGGATCCTACAGAAACTTCTATAGATAAATATGAATCGTCTGTCTCTTCCTGCCTCTCCTTACAGGCCATGCAGGCCCACGCCGCCGTGTTCCGTACCGGCTCCGTTCTGAAGGAGGGATGCGACAAGATGGACGCCATTTACCAGACCCTGGATGACATCAAGACCTTTGACAGAGGTACTGCACCACTTTGTGTGTCTTATTCTGACTGTTTACAGTTTCCTTCTGCCTCTTTGTGTGTAAATGTGCCTTGATATTACTCTGTGACATACTGTAAGTGATAAAATACCTTCCCTTCCATCTCCTCTGCTCCAGGCATTGTGTGGAACACAGACCTGGTGGAAAGTTTGGAGCTGCAGAATCTGATGCTGAACGGCGTCCAGACCATCCACTCAGCCGAGCAGAGGAAGGAGAGCAGGGGAGCCCACGCCAGAGAGGACTTCAAGGTCAGTTCTTACCACACTTTATCTGTGTTTATATGTGTTTCTTTATGTTTATTCCTCTGCTTCTCCTCTCTGTCCCAGGGTTGTCCTGTTCTTTTCTAAACTGACTCTGTGGATAATTGCGTAAATAACTTCTCACCGTGTATCGCAGCCGGTCTCTCCTCTGACATTGTTTTTTCTTAACTACATTCCAGGACCGAATCGATGAGTTTGACTACTCCAAGCCCCTGCAGGGTCAGGAGGAGACGCCCTATGACGATCACTGGAGGAAACACACTATGTCCTACGTTGACCCCAAGACTGGAAAGGTCAGTGTGTGTCAGGTTATGGTGCTTACAGCAGGATATTAAGGCCCGGACACACCAACCCGATATCAAAGAATTAGCAGCGACGAAGGCCAACCTTTGATTCGCCTCACGACGCCTTTGTCTTGGCCAAAAAGCTGCACTTGAACACACCGTAAAGACTACAGCCGACGGCCAGTTAGCACGTACGTTCTGCGCCTGCGTGAGATGAAATAACTCTCCACACCAGCAGGCGGCGGTAGTCTGTATTCGTCATTCAAAAAGGGAAACAGGAAGATCGAGGACGGCGGATACACAAGCCGTTGTTATGATACGTAAATGAAACAAAGCGGCGTTTGTCGACCATTTTCACACCGCTCTCACTCACCACTTAGCTTCATTCCAGATGGCCATGTTGGTGTGAAAATATCCATGTATTGGAATAAGATAAGATATTCCTTTTATTAGTCCCACAGTGGGGAAATTTTCAGTGTACAGCAGCAAAGGGGATAGTGCAGAAACAAGAAGCAGCGGTAAAAAAACAAAAATCAAGATACAACACACTCAACGACGGCCCCAAACTGTCCGTCGGCTTGTTGTGTCGGGACCTTTAGGCAGCTCTAGTAACCATTGTTAACTTTAAAGGCCAGCAGAGTAAATCATCTGATATATATCTGTTGTTTTTGTGTAATCACAGGTGACCCTCAAGTACCGGCCTGTTATCGACCACTCTCTGGACGAGCAGGACTGTGCCCACGTCCCTCCGGCCATCCGCTCCTACTAAGAAGATCTCCTCTACCTCTCTCTCCCCTCTCCGCTCACATCCACTTCACTCCTTTATCTGCTATTTATGAAGATACCCTTCCTGTAATAGAGATGACTCTTTGGGGACAAGCTATGCTTATATGGTTGTGTATCCATTTTAGAACGGTTAAATACAAAACTGTCTTGTCTTTAAACTTCATGTCTTTGTCTTTGCCTTGATTTAATCTGCGCGCAGCTGATAAGATTTCAACTTGTGACCTCTCACATCGTGTGAGCTGCTCTTGTATATTTCACGAAGCACTCGAGACAGTTGAGTGACCTTTCAGCCTCTCGCTGACGAACAAAAAAAGATATATTTAACGTGTGTTACACCACTCAAACGTGGCTTTTCTGTGATGACGCCATACTGTCATTTCCAAGTCTTGCATTGCGTTCTTTAAATATATATATTTTTTTCTGCTTTCGCTTTCTGAAGTGAAGAGATGGTGGAAATTTGAAATGCAAACACGGCGCCGACGAGCCACAGAGGGGAAGCTTTAAAGTATGTAAATATTGCGTAAATGTACAATAAACATGACGAGTTGTACTTTGAATGTACTTGTTGAAGTATGAGGTAGTCTTTTCCTCACTCATTATGGCCTTCAGTCTCCGATACTGTTTGTGATGCTTCATGTGTGTGTTTCAAATTATAAAGTATATCTTAAACTCAGTAGATAATCAGCTCTTTACTCTAAAGGTTAACCAAACTAAGCAGCTTGATGATGCGTGTAATGTATTTGGCTACAATATGGTGCCACATGTGGTGAAACAATGGCTTCTTTATACATTTCGCTGTTGCCTTGTCTGAAAACTGAGGATAAAAAAAACCTTCTTAGGTTGCTGATAAGTGTTCTTTCAGAAGTAATGAATTATTCTGAGCACCAACATCGCAGCCAGCTGGAAGTGCTTCAAGAGCACCTGTGGTAAGAGCTCTTTCCATTAACTGTGTGGTGGAGAATTGATAATAAAATCCACTTTAACTGGAACTAGACACGTGACTGAAGGATCGGTGCCGTCACTTGAACGTATCGCACAAATTCACACGCAATGCTTCTTGTACTGAATCGTTAAAAGGGAGACTTAACTTATTTGTGTTCTGCCATGTGTATTATTATTTTCATATGTTCAATAAAGTGTAGGCTATGTATAGAAACGAGAGCTTTTGGTTTGTCTTCGTCCGATGGGCGGGGAGTGGACACGACAACAACATGAACACCTGCATGTTTTAACGCTATGCAGTGAAAGAACAAAATAATAAATCCAGTCAATGTTGACTTTTCAGATTATTTCATACGCATACATACAATCTGGTGTCCTTTTAGAGTTATAATGACTTGCAGTTTCATTGTGTTTAATACTGTTTATGGCCACTAAGAGGCAGCAGACAACAAAGTGTTGAACCAGAAGTTCTGCAGCAGCACTACAATGTTGTTAACACTCATTTTAGTTCATAAGTCACATACAGCGCACTTTGAAATCAAGTGGGCCGGACCAGTAAAACCATTGCACAATAACCTATAAGGAACAACACCTCCAAATTGTTCCCTTTCTTTTAGTGTAGAGAAGTACTTTCTACTCTGGAGCTGTAGAGAGCATCCTGACAGGAAGCATTACTGCCTGGTTTGGCAACAGCTTTGCGCAGGATAGGAGGGCTCTGCAGAGGAACCACACTCCCCTCCCTGCAGGACCTGTACACCAGGAAGTGCAGAACCAGAGCCTACAGGATTATGAAGGATCCTCACCACGCAAACAACAGACTGTTCCAGCTGCTGCGGTCAGGCAAACGCCTCCGCTGCCAAAACAGAGAGACTGAGGCAGAGTTTCTTTGCCCAGGCCATCAGGACTGTGAACGCTGACGTACGCACGCACGCACACACACACACACACACACACACACACACACACACACACACACACACACACACACATAGGGCTACATACAGAGAATACACACCCACTCATTACTATTCTATTCACACACGTATATTTATATTCCATATTGTATATAGACCCCTCTCATTGTAAATATTGCCATTGTTCCCACAATTTTTTATTACATTTTAAAAATATTTGTATAGTTGATGTTGTTTTGCACAATCTTGTGAGCACTGCCACTTTGCATTTCACTGCACATCCTGTATGAGTACGTGGCAAATAAACATTTACACAACAGATGATGAGCAGCCTGAGATGTCTCCTATTCTGTGAGCAGCAGACTGCAGGCCTACTCTAAATGCAGCTGCCAGGTTCTAAACCAGAACTAGCCGTCGGTCTCACATCACCGCTGTTCTGGCATCTGTAATGGAAAAATACATTGTATGTAGTGATGTCTCTCTGTGCATCAGTAGAAAGTTACTGTCTACTCTGTCTGCATGTCTCATGTAGTGGGAAAGTACTGAGTGTTGACGTTCTACTGGGACACTGTCTGAGTAAAACAACTCCTTATCTGTGTAAAACAACTCCTTGTCCCACACTCTCCGTTGTACATTTCTATATAATCACATTGTAATATTCTCCTGCAGGCACTCTTCTGCAGACTCTGTGTGACTCTGTATAACCAGTGCCTCTTCTTATAAGAATAAAATACAACAAAGACATTTCATCTGTTTGAGATCTTTATTTCAACGTTCATTAGGACTCATCTAGGGAAATTGACAGAATTTCCATTACAATCTTGGCGCTGCGAGCACGGTTCCGTGGAAGATCGTCCTGAGATGACGGGTGACTGATCATCCAGGAGAAACCTCCTGCCTGTACCTTGACAAGTTAAGAGACGACAGGACCGATCCCCAGCGGCTCTGGACCGTCTCTACTGGGACCCAAAGGACCTGATCGAGTCCAACAAATCAACTATTAACAAGGTGAGACGTTGAATTTCTGATGTCTTTTAATCATTGATAATAACAATATTAAAAACCAGTATGATATAAATAATGAAATAGAACGTGGAAATTGAGGTTTCTTGAGTTTCATAATAATTTCCACTGGGTTGAAGTAATTTCCTGATGTGATTTGAGATTCTGTGGCATCTTTTGTCCTCCATAAAAGAAAGGGATAATAAAGGAGAACTGGAAAATAGAAATGGATGTTCAAAATTAAATTAGTTTTGAACGTTGTAGTTTCTTGACCTAAGAAGTATTTGTGTTGGGTGGCCATTGTTCACACACACACAGTTCTTAAAGGAAGACATATGTTTGAAGCATATGAAGCAATTGTTTGAAGCAATGGCTGAAGTCGGTTGACTCAGAGAAGAGGAAGAAAAGGGGAAAGTGGCCGCACCTAAAGCGAGGTTCATTGTCCGCCTTACAGCTTTATCTTGGTTAAGCTATAGTAACCTAGACGTCACGAGGGACGCCCCATGTTGTAAAGTGACGTGTACACGTACCTGAAACCCAGGATGGGTTCAGGGACGACTCAGGATTCTCCACCTGAGGGAGGATGTATCGATGTCATGAGATCCAAATACGGAGAGGAAAGCATAGAATGTGTTTCTACAGGGATTAAAGAATATGGGTTTCCTCCTGGAGGCTCATTCAGCGTAAATCAATTGGGGAAGCTAGAGAACAGATTAACAGAAGTAGAGAAGATGATGAGGAACAGAAAGAAGGTTAAGGTGAAAGATTTAGAGGAAATAGAAAAACATAAAAAGTGTCTGAAAGCATGGAAGGGAGAAGCAGAATGTAGGGAAAGGAAGAGTAACAGCAAACAGATGCATAAAGTAACATCTAAAATGAAGTCAGATAAACCATCATCTCCCTATTCTCCTCTGTTTAAGGAGCTGTCTAAGGTGGACCCTGATCTGGACACCTATCCTCCTCCCTGCACCCTGGAAGAAGACGGTAAATCCAAGCTCAAAAAGAAGGAGATCGACCCGTCTAACAAAGCCACCGCCCCCATAGCAGGCTCCTCCAGCTTGTCCGCCCGAGGAGGAAGCTCAACTTCCTCTGCAGCGGTGGATGGGGCCGTCGGAGGAGGCCAGCACATGACAACGAGGTCTCAGACAAAGATTGAGAGAGAGAGACACCCAGGCTGAGGCCTCATCAGATGAGGAAGTGATTTCCAGCCTGCCAGAGGATACGCCTGGAATTGTCAATCTGCCAATGATACAAGAGGCAGGGCCACGGGGCCCCTCTCTCGTTCGCCGCCCATGGACTGCCACAGACATTCAGAATGCACGTGCTGACCTCCCTCCACTGTCAGCAGGAGGTTTAAAGATGGCAGAACAACTCTACATTTTCTGTAAAGAATGGCAACCCACTGAAAACAAACTGAAAAGACTGCTCCTCAGCTTACTATGCTCCAGGCTGTGGAACAAATGACTTTAGGACAACAACAGCGGTCTTCACAGCAGCCATGGCGCAGAGGGGAGGGGATGGAGTGTACAGAGAAGGGAAACCACTCAACTACAGCAACTAGACACACATATGCTGCACGCAATGAAGAAGATGCTTTGCCTACTAACCTTGATTTAGCTCAGATGATTCAGGATAGCATTGAATTCCTAGAAGGAAGACACAACTCTGGCCCAAAGCTCTGCCTATTGTCCTGATGTATATGAGAATGAGGAAACATGTAGTTATAATACCACAATTCTCCAAATTAGATTAGATTAGATTCAACGTTATTGTCATTATAGACAACATAGTACAGGTACAACGAAATGCAGTTTTGCATCTAACCAGAGTGCAAACTAGTAAAGTGCTGATTAAGACAATATATGCAAATGAGGATATATGTGATGTATATAAATAGACATATACATACAATACAGATTGTAGTTAAGGTGCAAAGGATAGACATATATTATATTCTGATGAATAAGAGTTAAGTTTAAGTTGCATACTGTGAAATATGGTATAAAAATGTTGTATAAAAGTATTATAAAGAATATATTATATATACAGGTTGAGTCATAAGTTATATATATGCAAGAGAGGTTTGTACAGATGAAGAGATATCCATAGGGACATAATGAATATTATATAGGATGAACATTACATATAAAAATGAGGTGTATGAATCTATATCGCAAAAACTGGGAAGACGCAGAGCCTTGCGTTGTACAAGCGACACCATCTTGTCCATAATGAGAGCACAATTCTCAAATGTGATCAGGCAGTCAGATAAAGACTCAGAGGGGTGTTTTTAACAGTACCAGAGTTTATGCTGCCGTCTCTTTTTTATTTTTCATGTTTGTGTTTAAATGATATTTGATTTTGCCAGCAAGGAAGACAGTATGTCTTGAGACCTGTCCACAGGGATGGCTCTGTGGTGCGTAAAGCACCTGAGCTGAAGAGAAGACTTAATCAGTTATAGATAATCATTTTAAAAATGTGTGTTAATCTAATATAATCAACCTTATTCATTATTTGACCAGTGATATTGATCTCTATGATTCTGTGTGTTAAAATCAGAGCAATATTACATGTCATGACACACACACATACTTATCTTGCATTACATACACATCACATTAACTCACACACCTCAGTACACACACTCACAACACTTTCAATAAATGGATCACATGGATGACAGAAAACACGGCGAAACGAGTTGAATCTTTTAGTCTCTCAAGGTTTAATTGTTTAATGTTTTACATTTTTAGTTAGTGAATTTTATAAGAATCAATGTATCCTAATATTAAAGGTTGTAGGGATTAATAGTAAAAGTGTATACTCTTTAAGATGAGCTGGTATTCTGCATGATTGATTTGGAATAGAAAGGAAGAAACTGAAGGATTTCGGGAGGGGGTGTCCGAGCTGCATTGATGGTGCTTCTGGGTACCTCTGTGGGTAAGGATACCTCTATCTCAAAGGGTAAAAATTAAATGGTTTATGATTTACTTCTTTACTTAGATTTTGTTCCATTTATTTATTATTGTATTATCTATCTTGTTTCCTTGTATAAGAATGAAGATTGACTTTATATTAGGTTTAAAATTTAGCTTGTGATGTCATTTAATCAAGTGTGTTGGGTTATATTTGTCAGTGTTGTGAATTTACAGGGGGACCCAAACGCAGAGTTACAGGCAGAAAAGGTAGTTTTTAAATAAAAGCGAGCTTTAATAAATCCAGCTGAATAATCCAAACAACAAAAAACAAACTGAGAACAAAACCAAAAATCACCAACCAGGGGAACATGAGGAACACCAGGATCAGGGCAGGAGGTAACAAGCAAAACGGAGGACCAGGTAGACGGGGCTGGAGCGACAAACGAACCGACAAAGACAGAGGGGAACACACAGGCTTAAATACAAGACGGTGATTAAACAGACAATCAACAAAGGCGGGAAAAACAAACAAAGGTAGGAAGTAAAACCAGACAAGACACAGGAGGAGTGAATTACAAAATAAAACAGGAAACACTGGAATGAAATAATATAAAAGAAACCAAACCCAACACAAACCAAAATCACATTAACATAACTAATAACAATCTTAACTTATAACAAAGAGAAAAAAGTTCAATGCTCTGGCACAGCCAGACCATGACAATATTTGAAACTTGATCAGGTAAATCACCCTACATCACCATGAAGATGATCGGTTTGGACGGACGGGACAATATGGGTTTTCCCTCTTTTGTCATCTGAGGTTTTACCTGTGTCCTGTCCATTTAGAGTAGATAGCGCATCTGGTCTTTTTGCTCCATCTCCTGTAAAACCGAGGCAGAGTTTTTGGCCAGTTGTCAGTAGGTGCATGTGACCTGCGACCTCTGTCAAAGAGCTCTCTAAACCTGTATAGGGTTTGGGAGGTCTACAGGTACTTGGTAATTTTCCTTGGGAGGCCCTAATTGGTTGAAGACGGAACACGTAGGTCATTGCTAGAGGTTAAGGGTGAGCCTTTTGATAATCATGTATCATTCATGGTTTATTATCATTATATGCAACTAAAATAATATTAAACAAACGCCTACGTGGAAGGTGATTATGAAATGGTTTTCGATTGAATTAAATTCATCATATGTTTGTATGTTATTCCACTTGTTCCATCTGACATTCAGCGTAAACATCATGATATGTGACTGTTTGGATTTTGTCTGTTTAAATTAAAGTACTTAAATTTAAATTAACTGAGGTACTTTCCTGATACATCATATGTATATACTTTAATGTTGATCACTAGAATGATCAAAAGGGGGGAAATGTAATGGAAAATGACATTGCATGTAGTGATGTCTCTCTGTGCATCAGTAGAAAGTTACTGTCTACTCTGTCTGCATGTCTCATGTATACATGAGACATGCAGACAGAGTAGATGGGAAAGTACTGAGTGTTGACTTTTACTGGGACACTGCGTAAATAGAGAGTATTACTCTCAGTGAACCTCCCCCTGAATAAATAAAGGTAAAAAGAAAATTAAAAAAAAACAACAACTCCTTATCTGTGTAAAACAACTCCTTGTCCCACACTCTCCGTTGTAGATTTCTATATAATCACATTGTAATATTCTCCTGCAGGCACTCTTCTGCAGACTCTGTGTGACTCTGTATAACCAGTGCCTCTTCTTATAAGAATAAAATACAACAAAGACATTTCATCTGTTTGAGATCTTTATTTCAACGTTCATTAGGACTCATCTAGGGAAATTGACAGAATTTCCATTACACATCCCTCCCCTGGCTTCCTGTGAAATTCAGAATCAACTATAAGATCTCGCTAATCACATATAAGATTAAATTTCCTTTATTGTCATTGTACAGGTACAACGAAATTGAGTTTGCAACTCCCCATCACATACACGATGCATTAAAAGACGGTCTATGAATATAAATATAGGGTACTACACAAGCGACAGCTATAAGATTAGTGACCAGTGTCGTGTCGTATGTGCAAACTGTTCTTAAAGGGCAGTAAAAGTAAGTAGATAATATAAAAGACAATGATATAATAAAGACAATGATATAATAAAGACAATGATTATAAAAATAATAATAAAAAAAGAATTAAAGGCACTGCATGACCTCGCCCCCAGTTACATTTCTGTAAATATATATCATAAAATGGGCATGTCTGTAAAGGGGAGACTCGTGGGTACCCATAGAACCCATTTACATTCACATATCTGGAGGTCAAAGGTCAAGGGACCCCTTTGAAAATGGACATGCCAGTTTTTCCTCGCTAAACTTTAGCTAAACTTTGGAGCGTTATTTAACCTCCTTCCGGACATGTTAGCATGACATGTTTGATACCGATGGATTCCTTAGGTTTTTCTAGTTTCATATGATATCTGTAGCTTCAGTCTGAACCTGAATCCTCTCTAGAGCCTCTGAAAGACAGTAGAGTTGGTAAGGTCGCCCCCGCCCCCGCAGGTCTCTCTAAAAACCCATCTCTATAGGCAAACATTTTTATAGGCTTCATCCACATGTTGTGTTTGTTCTGTCTTTCATTGTTTCTGTGTTTCACAGTGTGATTTATTCTTTGGTTTCTATCATTGTTCGATGTTTCATTTGTGTGTGAAGCACTGTGTAACGGTGTGTTCTATTTCATCCTTACTGACCGCCAGAGGCAGTGCTTCAACACTGAATATCTTCGTCTCGCGCATGCGCAGGTCGAGTATTAATATCAACAAAGTCACGTGTGACCTTGGATGACCCTGGTTAGGTATAAGTTCCGGTGTCATCCACGAGATCAGTCCTATTTCATCTTCTCGCTTGCGCAGTTTAACTACTGTGGTAGTATTAGCTAAAAGCTAAATTACCTACAACTAAATCTATTTGAGCTCGTCGCCGGTAGCCTTGTGACCACCGGTCGGAGTTGCGGAGTTCGCCCTCCAAAGGCTGCGACGAGCCGCCCATCAAACTGTGTTTGTTCGCCGTTCGGTCCTCCGACGGAGGAGACGGCGGACGCACCTATCCTGGTCATCACCAGCGTGATAAGGACATCTTCCCATGTGTACATCACCCGGTGAGATCGATTTACATTGTTTTCTATAAACGATAACGTTACTGGGCACAGTTAGCAGAGCGTTTAGCTCATGCTAAACTAGTGAGGTGCTAACAAGAGCGTGTCCGCTCAGTGTTTACCGTTTGACAACGTGCTGTCAGTGAGGAAGCGTCCCAGCTCTCCTCTCTGTGTAGCACTATAACGAACATTGCTTACTATAGCTTCTGTGTTACGGTTAGCAGCGCGTCCTCGCCCAGGCTAACTCGGCCCGACACCAGCAACAGTGAAGTATATTGGTAACATTACTGTATGCATTGTTTACTATAAACTTTACTGCCTTATTAATTAGCAGAGTGCTCTCGCTCAGGCTAATTTCGGCATTGTTTTCACAAACGTTACCGCCTTCAAAGTTAGCAGAGTGCTCTCGCTCAGGCTAAACTTTGGCATTGATTACCATAACGTTACCGCCTTCACAGTTAGCAGAGTGCTCTCGCTCAGGCTAATTTCGGCATTGGGTACCATAAAGTTACTGTCCTCGCATTAGCAGAGTGCTCTTGCTCAGGCTAATCGGGTAGACTCAGACATTGACAGTTACTGCGCTAGTGAAGACAGTGTGCTCGCTCTCCTCTCACTACACAGACTGTTTCCCGCACATTCTCTTCAGTTAGCAGAGTGCTCTCGCTCACGCTAACTTTGGCATTGATTACCATAACGTTACCGCCTTCACAGTTAGCAGAGTGCTCACGCTAACTTTGGCATTGGATACCATAACGTTACTGTCCTCGCATTAGCAGAGTGCTCTCGCTCAGGCTAATCGGGTATACTCAGATACTGACAGTTACTGTGCTAGTGAAGACAGTGTGCTCGCTCTCCTCTCACTACACAGACTGTTTCCTGCACGTTCTCTTCAGTCAGCAGAG
>CAKALU010059939.1:0-63522 GCA_916700995.1 Hozukius guyotensis | reverse complement strand
TATATATATAAGTATAAATATAAATATATTGTTTTTCACAAGATCCTATTTGTCTGCTGTTAGCCATCAGTAATTAGTCAAGTAAATGTTTAAATCATATATATATATTTATACTTATCATTATTTATATATATATTTATACTTATCATTATGTTATATATATTTACTACATTCCTGTTTACATTCAGTTTATTCATGTGCAATCACTGTCTAATTGTGGGAATGCTGATTCAGCATTCCCAGTATTGTTCTTCTAAGGTTTATTCAACTTCTTCAATAATCATCTATTTCTTCCGTACGGTTTTTGGCCTTTAAAGGGACTATTTGTAACTTTCAGAAATGCTTGTTAACAGCGACACCTGTGGCCGTGAAATCAACAATAAAAAAGAAAAAGAAAAAGCGTCGGGCTCACGCTTGCTCGCTCTCAATATACCTGAACGAGCATCGCTCAAAACAGTGAGGCGACACACGTCAGCTAAAACCACAATATCACTCTATATTTCACATGCTTGGCAGTAATGTTAGCTGACCGGACGAAGGTCTCTCCATGAATCACTGCTGATCCTAGTGTTGGCTTTTCCTGCTTCTGCCTCCCGACCGCGGCCGGAGACGATAACGTTTCTCGCTGCGGAGCCCCGTCACTTCACAAGATACGGGAAACCTCTGTTGGTCTGGAGGAGCTGCAGCAGTTATTTCTGCACAAACGTTCTGCACTGTACATTTACTAGATATTCTCAGAGCTACGAAGTCTTCTGCAGTGTGTAGTGTGCGCGCATGCACGTGAGGTGGAGCGAGCTGAGTGAAGGCAGGTAGGCAGAGGAGCAGAGGAGCAGAGTAGAGCAGAGACTCTGGCCCTGGAGACCAAAGCTACGGTCTCCTCCTCGTACTACGACCGCGGCCAACACTGTTTTGCAAGACGGGCTTCACTAGATAGAACTTTGCGGTTTTGGTGCTTCCGTGTAGTTTGTGTTGGAGTCTTGTCTGAACAGCGTAGCCACACGCGAGCGCGCATGGGACACCGACCCGGGTGATTTATACGTGTAAGAAATTACAAACAGTCCCTTTAAATCTAATACAGCTTAGGATCTTTCTGGCTATGCATAGCCCTGTTTTACACCAAGTAGTAAATATGTTATTGCGTATTTAAAAAACGGATAAACAGTCAATCTCAAAAAAACATGAACTAGAGAATATGCGCATGGCACCGTAGAGTTGTGTTAGCTGTAAACATTTAAATGTCTTTTTAAAAAGCCAGTCAGCATCCTCAGGGGAAAAGAGCAACTAACTGAGATTTCATAGTGATAACAGAGTTTTAAAAACAGCATAAAACCAAAGTGAGCACGTGGTTCGACAGCATAGTAGGCTACACGATGCTGGAGAACAGAACATGTTGTAGCTCCCACAGGTGGAGGTGTTGACAAATAAAATGGATGAATGGTTACCGGAGGTGTGGAACAACAAGTCCTTTGCTATACGTGTATATGTTTTTTTTCCATTTGTACTTATTTACAGTATTTGTGAGGATCAAATGTTACGGGGCAGGTATGTAACGTAATGTAAAGTTCACGAAGGTGCAGGCGTAAACACATGTTTGTGCATATTGCAATTTGAGATATGAGTTTGAGAACTTCCTTCATTTGTTTGAGGTTTGTATTAAAATACGCCAATGGAGGAACTAAATGCACACTGGTCACCTGTTTAAACTTAATTACCATGTTCAATGGTTACAAAGCTCAACCATTAAAGATTTTCTTTTTTTTTTTTTTAAATGTTTCTGAAATCATTACTGTGTGCTGTGGGTTATAACCTGTATACTAGAAGAAAAAAAACTCATCCAGATCATTGTCTACAATGTGTATATTTCATTGTCAAAACATACAGTAATGTTTTTTTTACTGATCAGAAAACAAGGCCACTAGACAAGTTAAAGCAGATAAGACTTTATTGATACCAGGGGGAGAATTCAAAAGCTAATCAGCAGTATATGAAGTAATTAAAATTAGCTCCAGTCATGTGTGGTCTCCATATTTTGTCCTTCCTTTGAGCCGAGTTGTGACAGCATAGCATGGCATAGCCCAGTTTAACACTGATGCTTCTTGTTTCTGCACTATCCCCTTTGCTGCTGTACACTGCAAATGTTCCCACTGTGGGACTAATAAAGGAATATCTTATCTTATCTTATCTTAACACCAAGCAGTAAATACTACTACAGTAAATACAGAGGGAGGAGGACTCAAACGTAGAAGGTCGGATGAAGGCAATGGCAAGGAACAGGCTTACCAGTCGTCAACAGGAGGGCGGTTCAAACAGCAAAACAAATCCAAGAGGGGCATGACAGGTGAGCAGGTCAAGAACAGGCAACAGGTCAAAAAGCAGGAACAGAATCGGGTACAGGTTCAGGTGGTTAGAAAGCAAAGGCATAAGCAACATTATCAATCTAACAGGGGGTGAGTGGTAATGGGCAAGTTATACAGTACTGAAGGGCTGATGATGGAAACTGGAAACAGGTGAGCAGGTGAAGGAGAGAGTCAGATGTCTCGGACAGGTGGAAAAGTCTGAGGACATCTGGTGGATGGATGGAGAATGGCAAGGCAGCGGGCTGGGGAAGGGAGAATGTGGCTGATGGGAGGGAAAGAGGGGCAGAATGGGAAAAGCAGGACTGAGGCAGACTTTGTGACAGTATTGTATGTTGGCCGCTGATCATTGAGTCACAGGTTTCTAAACCAAAATAAGCACTGCAGAACAGAGCAGATTGTTACTCCCATTGGTGGAGGTGTTGAAAAATAAAATGGTTGAGTGCTTACCGGAGGTGTGGAACAACAAGTCCTTGTCCTGTGTGTGTTTATGATCCATCTGCACAAACGGCAATTTTGTGTTTCGCATTTCTATTCCTTTATATCTATTCATGAGGATTAAATGTCCACAAAAGGATAGAAATATCTATAAAACCTATTGTTTTTACATGAGGTTTGAATTGAAAGAAAATATATCCACAATTTAACAGTTAATGGGGCAACTAAATGCATATACAACCACATGAAAGTCCTGTTTTGTGTTTGTTTGTCGAGGTAATAGTCTGCATGTGAGTGTATGTGTGTGTGAATACTTGTATTACTTGTGTTGTTGTGACAAAACTGGTCACATTGTCACATTATGGGGACTAATTTAACATTTGGGTACAAAAAAGCAGGTTCCCACAAGGTAAACCACCAAATTTGAGTGATTTACCTTGGTTTTTAGTTTTTGTTTAAGATTAGGCTCATGTTATGGGCTGGGGTTAGGCATGCAGTGGTTGTGGTTAAGGTGAGGGTTAAGTCTCAAGAGAATTAATGTTTGTCATTTCAATGTCCTGCTTAGTGGCAAAAATAAGTGTGTGTGCATTTCCACTTCCAGTAGGAGCTCTCTTTGCTTTACACCTGATTAGATCGTTGGTTGGAGGATATTTAGTCCATCAGAAACATCCAGCATGAGTCCGTCTCCGCAGAGTGTCAGCATCATCTCAGGTTTACTCTTAATGTCAGGTAATGACAACCTACTTTTATTCACTACTTGATTGTTTGCCGTTATGTACGCATTTTGTTTTCCAGACTGACGCATGTTTAGCTCTGAAACTGAAAAATGTGTCTTTCTCCTCATGCGAATAATAAGCAGTACTGTTATTATTTTAGTAATCATTGTTGTATAGTTTATCCTGTCTGTTTAAAGTTTAAATTATCCTTACAGTGCAATGACATTGATGCCATCTTGTCTGTTTTGCCCAGGCAAATTTGAATCGCATGCATATGAGAATGTATAAATGGAGAGAAACATACAATTATAATTTATCTATCCACTATATTTCACATTTTTGATAAATCACGTGTAGTGTTGAATTCAAAATAATGGAATCTTTCCACAAATTTGAGTCGTTACGCTACATTATCTTTGAAGAACATCAAGTAATTTAAGGATGTCATTGTGACCCCATTTGTCCTATGCTATATAATATCATTACTCAAAGTAATGTTAGGATATTGATACGACACAATGATTATTACAAACTCATTTTCTCCATGTCCAAATAATTCTGATTTTCATTTTTGTTTGTGATATTTGTGTCTGCAATAATATTGTGTTTAGTAACTTTGCAGTTAACAAATATTCTGCCATAGTTTTGATGCATTTGAACCATGTGTGAGCAAATCTGTAAATGCAAAGCACATAAGTTTGTTTTACATGGCTTAGTATAGCTTTATAATTAGAAAACAGCTCTTCATTTCTCAAAATAATTTAAAAGTGGAGTTAATGTGTAATTAAAGCATCAATTAAGTATTTGTATAAACTTCCTCTCTCTCTCTCGTCAGTGTCTCTATGTTGTAGTAAACTGTCCTGTGGAGAAGGCCACAGTGGTCCAACCCATGAGTCCATGCAGGCAGTGTTTGACCTAAAACCCTTCAGGCCAGTAGTGAACCTCAGCAATCCCACCATATCAAACATCTCCTTCACCCTGTATGCTGTCCTTGGGGTGGTGAGTCAGTTAGCAATCTAAGAAAATACTAAGAGCACCTAAATCCAGATTAAACACGTTCTGAGAAACCTCCACTATAGCAGACAGAGGAAATGTAAGGGAACTTAAAGGCAGATGTTGTGTGTAATGTGGAAACATTCATTGCAGCAATTCATATTCAAATGTATATTATTATCATGTATATTGTTACTCTTTCATGGTTTAAGAGGTAGCTTCACGTGATGTTAATCTGTTGTCTACTGTATTTCAGAATGAGAAAACCCAAATACTCACTACTTTCTTATGGCTGAGACAGGTAAGTAGCAACACACTATCAAAAAATGTAATGAAATCTGATGTACCACATATAGAAATTATAAAATGACAGGCAAGCAGACATTTAAATTTTATGTTGGAAGTTTAACAGTGCATTATTTCTGAATAATTCACTGCAGTACTGGCACAATGAGTTTTTGGTTTGGGACCCTGATGAGTGTGACGGCGTCACTAGGATTTCTCTCCCTGTGAAAAAGCTCTGGTCTCCAGACATCATCGTGTATGAGTTGTAAGTGCTGTAAAAGGTTTTCTTTTTTTTCTTTTTGATGAATACAATACAGCATGCGAAGCTGAGAGAGCAGAACATTTTATGAATTGTGAAAGGGATTTTATTTTTGTTTCCCTGTGGGACAAATTTAAATGCCTGAAACTTTAACCTGTTTCTGTTTATTTCTTTTACTTCATCCTGACTCTTCCAACCCTCCCAGTGTGGATGATGATGTTTCCCAAGCATGCCCTTATGTCTACGTCAACCATACAGGTCACATCCGCTGGGACAGGATGCTTCGGCTTGTCTCAGCCTGCAACCTGGAGATCTTCAGTTTTCCATTTGACGTGCAGAATTGCACATTTAAATTTGGCTCCTACATGCACACTAGTAAGAAAAGGCTTCATAACATTTACACTAGTCATCAATGCATTGGCTAAACAAATAGAACGTCAAGCTGGCTCAATAATGGGTCATAAAATGCATTAGTTGCACTTTTGGGATCTTTTGCAGGGAATGAAATAGATACATTTAGGTTAGCTTAGGTTGTGCTACTGTCTGGCTAGTTTTCCCTCTCTCGTTGTGTTTTCCTTTTTCGCAGTAAGGGATGTGAGGGTCGGTCCAGCTCTGACCTTTCAGGAGATGTCTGGAAACTCAAAGCGTTATCTGGAAGCCAGTGGAGAGTGGGAGCTGGTGGATATACTGGGAGAGACCTCCATCCTCCAGTTTGGAATCGACGAGTGGGACATCATCACCTTCTGGGTGAGGGAAACCAGTTACACTGAGTTTATTACTCGTACGTGTGTCAATATAACAGCCGTAAAGAAAACGTCTGGCTGTCTGGCCCGCAACTACTGTTGTGGTTCACTCTCACCACTATCATAACATTCTTGCCACAGCAGACAGGTGTTTCCAGCAAAAAAAAGTCTAAAAATGAACTGTCTGTTACCTGTTCAGCCCCAAACAGAACACAGACACAGTTAGGGACCAAGTGGCAACCTCTGGTGCTGAGAAATGAAGCCAACTCGGAAGCGCCAAAAACTGCAGTTCATCAATTGACAACTTGAGGCTGGCTCCAAAAGCGAGTCAATCCCCATAGACCCCCATGTTAAAATGCCCGACTTTGAAGTAGAAATGTTTAATGCCTGGAACAAAAAAACAGTTTTGGTCTCTGTAGCTATACAATTGTACGGGGGGTGAATTTTTATACAACTCCCCTGTTTAAATTATATTAAGGCTTAAAGTTCGGCATAATTGAAGGTGTGGCCGCTTTGAGTGACAGGTCGCTAGCTGCTAGCTGTCTGCTCTGATGCGTCACCTGGGCCTGGGATCAACCTCTTTGCCCATTTTTGGATTAGCCGGGAGTTAGCCTGTGTCGTCACTGTCAAATTGTCAACAGCTGGAGCCACTCACTTTGAGCTTCAAAACGGCTCTTCAGAAAACTATGGGTGATGTCATGGAGACTATGTCCATATTTTATACAGTCTATGTTAGGGACTGGCTGGTTATCATAGTGGAGTCAGATATCTCTCTCAGGAGTTGGTAGAGACCAAAAACAGAGCTAAAAGAGAATGAATATTGGACTAACATTCAAATGAATGATAGTGTTGCTCCGTAACTGCTGGATGTGTAAACAAGTAGCTGTTTGCAAACAAGTTCGCCATATCAACTTAAAAGGTGATTATCTGTCAAGGCTGTGTTCACAACTTGTTCCTGTTTCTGCCCCCAAGTGTCCACATCAGTTATTGCTGGTTTACCATAGAATTAACAATGCATAAATACAACTGTGTCATCGGGAATAATAGCTCTCAGTGCACATATTGCCATTGTTACATGTCATCTTTTGAATGCATGTTTCCCTCCTTAGATAGTGGTTAGTTGTATCTTATGATAAGTAGCCTGCAATGTTTTTGTTTTTTTTATATATAAAGGTTATTGATGGCCAACACAGTAAAGTTGGTGAGACTCTTCAAACTGACTCTTGTTCACTAGGTGGTCATAAAGCGGCGGCCAGTGCTCTACGTGGTCAACCTGCTGATCCCCAGCTCCTTCCTCATGATCATCGACATCCTGTCCTTCTACCTGCCCCCCCATAGCGTTGACCGCGCCTCCTTCAAGATGACCCTCATTCTGGGCTACACAGTCTTCCTGCTCATCATGAACGACCTGCTTCCCAGCACAGCGAACGGCACACCCATCATAGGTCAGAGACGATGACGGAGACATAACCTGAGCACTGTCATAATTGCGTTGTATTAGTACATCGATCATCAGGTTTAGAAATCATGCAATCAAGGGGTCCTTTTGATTTAGTTCAGAGAGATAACTGCAGATATATTTTGGCTGCCTTCTGCTACTGAGGATCGAAGATTTACATATGTCTTTAATGTGTATCCTTCGATCTCTCAATCTATCTAGGTATCTATTTCTCGGTGTGTCTTGCCCTCATGGTCATCAGTCTACTGGAAACAGTCATCATTACCAATGTCCTTCACCACAACTCCATGAAATATCAAGAGGTTCCAAACTGGGTGAGGGTGGTTGTCCTCAAATACATCGCCAGCCTCATCTGTTACCGATGGCCAGAGCACGTCCAGCCCCCCTCTAAACCACAGAAGGATAAACCTGAAAGTTCAAATGGCGGTTCAGAGTCACGGATCATCCAACCAGCCAGCCAAACACCTGCCCAGCACCCAACCAGCAGCGGAGGTAATCAAACTCAGTAAATGACAATTATAAAATGGGAAGCTCAAATCAAGCAATCTGATTGGTCATAGCCATGATATAATTCCCACAGACCACTGCTATGACGCATCTAACCTTTGCACTTCCAGTATCACTTTTTTTCTCGTCTGAGAAAAAAAACGTTAGACTTAGACCCGTTACAAAAAAAAAAGAAATATGAATCTATGTATGTCAGAAAAGGAACTATATCTATAATGAAACAATTTCCACAGCTATTAACATTGAATCACAGCCTCTTTACAATACTCAGAGCATTAATATAGCATAAAACAACTATTTGCTATGTAAAGATATAGTGCAGTAATGTCTACCTGAGCAGAAAATGAAGTCGCTCTCCCTCTGTGTGCGTTGTAATCCGAGCTTCTCCTTGCCTTGTTGACATAACCAACGGCACTGTCACGGAAGCGTAGCACCCACCCTCCGGTCCCCCCCCCCCCCAGGTTAACACTGTTGTTTTCACTGTTAGCGCTGTTAGCACCGTTAGCTACGAGCCACCGGCTCAGCTGTCGCCATGTTGAGAGCCGTGCAGAGGCAATAGAAATGCTCCCAATCTCACATTTAGCACCTTTAAGGTTAACCCTAATGCTAGGTCTATATCTATATCTATATTATTATTCTGTGATCCCTCCTATTGCTATCCAGGTGCAGCTGCTGTGCCTGAACTGCAACAGATCTGTCAATATCTGGGAGACCTTCGTGCCCACCTCACTTCACTGCAGAAGGAGAGCGAGCTACAGGAGCAATGGTGCCACGTAGGATATGTCCTCGACTTCCTGCTCTTCCGCATCTATCTGCTGCTCATTTCATGTTACGCACTGGTCATCATCTGCATGTGGTGTGTCTGGATCAGCCAGTCCTAAGGGGACAAGTCAGGGACAAGTCATAGGATGTCTAAGTAACAAATTAAAAAGCATTCTGTATAAATAGAAGGCAAAACAAAGCATCGGCCAACATTTAGCAGTTATTGTTTCTGTAATGTTGTTTTTCTGTATTTCATTTGGCAGTACGGCTAGTTTTGTGTCCTGCAGTTGAACGACCTGCAGTTATTTAGCCCCTTCTAAAGAGGTGCATCCTGAACTCTATTAAATAATCATTTTATTGGGAAAATTATAGAGGGCGTTTTCACATTAGGTACGATTGATTCGTAGCGTGCCTGTACGATTGCCCCCACTCTCCACTCCCACGCTGATCAGCTTTCACATTAGTAATGTTGTTCCGTATCTGAGTACACTTGCGTCATCATCCACGTGTATGTTTTTAGGTTGAGATCAGCTGTTCTAGTGCATCGTAAAACACTTCATTCAAACTTGACAGAAACAAAACAAAACATCGGTAGTCTTTCCAACAATCACTCTGGTTTAGTCTAAATAAACTCTTATTTCACAGAGTAAGATGTGAAAATATAACGGGCTCTACACTCTTTTTCCCCCGCTGCCTCTCTCTCTCTCTACCTGCTGCACGGCTCCCGTTCTTTGGAGGCAGACCAATAAATTAGCTAAATAAAATAACAAACATCGCCCAACCCCAATGTCTACTATTGTTTATATTTTAAGGAACCTCTCGCCTGACTTCCTGCTTTATCACCCATGGTTGTGCAGTTCGGAGGATGAGATTAGTGCATGCTGCACACATATTCAGATTTCGGAGAAGACCACGTCGTTGAAAAAAGCATGCCCTTTCAAAACTACTCACTGACTGCTAAAGTTACTCGCATTAAATAGCAGTCCACTTCCGTGTTTTGGTACAGTTGGCTTTCACACCTGATGCGAACCGTACCCGAGCACACATGAACCGTATTCCAGACCACCTTTTCAAGTGGACTCGAGTACGGATCGGCAAACCGTGCCCGAGTACGGTACGGAGCGATCACACTAATCAAACTAACTGGACTTTAAGGTCAAGTATACTCGGATCCGGGACCCTGATGTGAAAGCCTCTTGAGACTTCTTGAATGTAAATGGCCTGTCAGACAAAGTCCAATCTGGCTTCCAACCACAACACAGCATCCAGACCGTACTGATAAAGATATAAAATATCACATTTGAATATTGGTTCAGGTAAAACATTAGTTCTGGCACTGCTACTGGTAGTAAAGTCTTTGATACGTCTGTCTAGGTATATTTCTAAAGTAGGATTATCTTCTACCACTCCTATCACACAATCCTACAGTACCTCTTCTAGAGTGGTAGGATTATCTGGTGATCATGAATAGAGTGGAGTCCCCCAGGGTTCAATTCTCGGACCTCTATTATTCAACCTGTATGCTCCATGCCAAATAATGTTGATATGACAGTACTATATTATTCTAATATGTGAAAATATGACATACCTTCTCTGTTATTTCTGTTATCCTACAATTAAAGGCTGCAAGTCAATCAGTGTGCTCAAGTCCCTTTTTTTCCTTTTTTTCTTTGACAACAATAACCTCATGAGATTGGTGATGCTGGGTAACAATTATCATCACAAAACAACGAGGAAGTATTACTGTAATAAAAAACCTGCAAAACTCTGAGCTGTACTTTGAGTTTAGTGCTAAATAACAAATGCGTGCATGCTAACACGCTAAACCATTCAATGATTATACAAAAAGTGTATAATGTCACGAATATGGGTTGTTGACACATCTAATACAAATCCACATGAAGGTTATTCAAAAACCTGTGGTACAACCAAACATTCATTATCCAAACACAGTCATAGGATGAGTGGCTCTCTCCAAGCTAATGGGAACACCCTTAAGGCTTACAGTAAGTCATGCTGCAGTCTACCATAATCTACAGTCAATATTAGCCTCTGTAAGAGGTTACACATTTCATCTATTTATTGATAAATTCATTGTTGCTCCAGCAGACTGCTCAATCTGGTGGAGCGGACTGCTGACTTTTTTGTTTTGTCATCTGAGGCACTTGTCATGATAAAGGCTTAACTGAGACTGAAAATGGCAGATGTAAAGCCCGCTGCGCTCATCTTCATCTGTTTCATGCTGCTTCACGGTAAGATGGGAAGACATTTTGACTATCCACAAAATAAGCAAAGAAGATGATCTGTTAAAAGCTGAACAGCTGCAAGTTGGTAGTTAAAGGGGCACTTAAATTACTTCTGGTCCTGTACAGTACAGTGGGAACCTCTTTCAAATAATAATGATAAAGATTTATTTTAAATTTACCATCAGGTTTGTCGTCAGAAAATACTATATACTGTATATATATATAGTTACGAAACACAAGAAAACAAACAGATTAATATATGTCATCAGTTTCCTTAAATGATGTAATACAAGTTTGACTATATGAGCTTATAACAGCAACATGGCACATTGATAAATAATATTTTAGTCCTTGTTTCTATGAAATAGTCATTAAATATATCTTTAATTTCCCAAAAGAAAATCAGGGAATTAACCTGTTTATTTTAGTTTTTGAAAGATTATCAGGCAAAAATTGTAATAAAAATAAACATTATTTATGATTTATAAAAGCAGTACTACCTATATTCTAATAAATTAAATTTAAATTTAGAATAAATGTATTTTCTTAACTATTTGTTTACGTCTTTGTTATTGACAGTAGACAGATGAAAGGAAATGAGGGATAGTGAGATGCAGCAAAGGTATTTCATACTTAATGTGTCATTCACTAATAGTTTATAGACCAGTTATAAGCCATTAATAAGAACAACTTTTGGGTTGCCAGGTTGTGGAAAAAACTCTCTTGCTGGTGTTTATTAACCATTAATAAAGCCTTTAGTTACAATTTATAAACCCTTTTTAGTGTCTGACAGACATATAAATGTGACTAAAGGTATATCAGTTTTCCTATGTGTTCAGAGGCAATTTAGTGAATGAAGCCCTTGAATTAGGGGTGTCGAGATATACAGGTATTGACGATAACCGTGATATATAAAAAAATAAATATTGATATCATGTTAATAATACACATATGATAATATTGTGTAAATAATCCAGTGCCAATGAAATCAAATTTGTACAGCTATGGTTACAGACTCTCTCTCCACCTCCCTACACTTGTATTTTCAGTGTAATTCATTCAAAAAAAAGAGACGATGTGCGTGTATATGAGCAATCTCACAAATTTTGTTTTCTACTTTCTCACTCAGCTTTTGCAGCAGCATTGAACTGCACCAGCCCAACTCCTGAATCTTTGTTCGGTGCACTTGAGAAGAATTTATTCCCTAAAAATCTACTGCGACCTGTAAAAAGCTTTTCAATTCCAATTAACATAACCATCGGTATCACTGTGGGGGCAATTATAGGAGTGGTGAGTCTACAGAGACACCTATTCATGCCTGCAGGCTGCACATGAGCATGCACAACTTTTTGATCATTGATCCAAATCCATCACTAATTTGCATTACTGGCTCTAATTCATTTAAACATACGTTTCATCCACAGGATGAAAAATCCCAGACCATAACAACATTCATATGGCAAGTTCTGGTAAGTTCTCAGGGCAATTAAATCCACTATGTGCAGATTTTTATGTGATTACATCATCTTTCATATTATTATAATTGCATTGGTTTTTGTTGGCAAAAATAAGCAAATCTAAGGTTAGGAGGTGTGTCTTTGTTGGTATTACCACTGGGGATAATTTGCTCAAAATGATATGTGCATGCCAACTTGTTTAAAAGTACTAGACTGGAATAAACTTCAATTAATGTTAATTAACTTGTTATTGTTCATTAACTTGTAACTAAATAGATGTCTATGCAAAATGTTAAAATGTCTTGTATTTTTTTTTCCCGCTAAAATAATGGTGACAGATAGTGTTTTGGATGAAACGTCATATTATTCTCTATTAATTTAAGTAGTGACACAGCTGAAATGAATGGCATTTTCTTAGCTGTACATCACATCTGTGTTGCTCTGTTTAATGTAGGAGTGGGATATCGAGGGACTGAGCTGGGATGAGGAGGAATGTGGAACTAAAAGAGTCTCTGTCCCGCGAGAACAGCTTTGGGTCCCAGACGTCCATATCGCAGAGTTGTAAGTTAAAAGGATGTACAGTAGTCTCTGAGCTTTTTAAAGTAAAAACCTGAAATATCAGCAGTTGGAAAGCAAACTTAAATGCTGTAAACCTGAGAGGAGAGAGGTAAACCTCCATGCAGGTATACAGTAATACAGTTGGTACAATGGAGCTTAAAAGAATATGCTTTTTTCCTCATTTCATGCTAAAATTATGACTTTTTTTAAGTATAAAAAGATCAACTCACTTTAGTTAATCATACAATACAAATTTTAATAAACAATGAAAAGAGCGAGCTGAGATGAACTCATTTGTCTTTGTTTTTCTCTCTCCTTTTAAAATCAAAATGTTTTTTGTATTCTATTCCAGCATGGAAGAGGACGAGTCTCCCAAAACTCCCTTTGTCTACCTATACAACACAGGTCATGTTTTTGATAATAAGCCGATCAGAGTGGTCAGCTCCTGCCGATTAGTAATCTACACTTTCCCCTTCGATGTCCAAAACTGCTCGCTGACCTTTGGATCATATCTACACTATGGTAAGCCTGCTTAAATATAAAATACAGTTCTTTAAGGTACTAAAACACGGAGAAGCTCAGAGTACAACACACACAGAGGGAGAGTGACTTCATTCTCGTCTCAGGTAGAACATTACTTCTCTATATCTTTACATAACTAATAGTTGTCTGATGCCATATTAATGCTCTGGATATCATACAGAGCACCTTTAAAAAGTCTGTTTTGAACTGCGTGACAAAATGCAGCTTTGCATACTACGAAATGTCTGATGTAAGCAGTGTTGTGTTTAAATAGGTCCGGAGGGGTTGAAGTGTTGAATGGAGATTAACTCTTTTCTTTTTTTTTAACTTGGCGTGTACTTTAAGTGTTGGCAAGAAATGTGTGCGTGACACAAGGTTACACAAGTATTTCTGTTGTCACACATTCAGATCATTTGACAAATTGAATTGTGAAAAGTCCTTTAAAGTGTTAAAATATTCCTACGTGTTTGGATGGATATCAACACAAAACTTCACTTGTGGCATCTAATAACTCAAAATAAAACTGTGCAATTAAATGTTATTCAAGCTACAGATATAAGGATGATTGCAGGCACCACATCTGAAGAGATCCTGGAAGAGTCCCAAAATGTGTTGGACACCAACGGGGAGTGGGAGCTCACGAGTATCGGTGTAGTTCCTTCTACCCTGGAGTTAGAGGAGGAAAGCTACTCTGAGATCAAATACTATGTAAGTATCATATTTATTGTTTTTCAGTTTGCAAATCACATCAAATTGTGCAGTGAATAACAGTTATATAAAACACAGCAAATATTTTTCAACTCATTCTCCCTCCCATCACCACATTCCTACAGTATAACTAATCATATTATACTGTTTTTGCTGTGAGACATCAATCAAACTGCAACTGAAGAATGACACTGCCAATTCAATTTAACAAAGAGAAAGCAAAATGTTTTTTCCAAAAAATTAATCATAATAATTTTTTCCTGGAGTGGATTTCCTAAAGCAGTTTCATCATCATCCACAATTAGTTTTAAGTTTTTCCAGCTGTGAGAAACATTATCTCTGTGCACTGTTGAGAGAATGGTGTCTATAAACAGCATAAATAAAAAAGTGCTTTTAAGTATGCACACTGTTTTGAGTACTTTATTTTGTCACTTTTCTAGAGTGAGCACACTACGTACTCAAAACGTGCTAAGAATTAGTATGTGGTACAGATTTGTTTTTTGATTTGATCGACCATCTCAATGCTTGCTTAACAGGCTGGATTTATGACCCAAAACCAAATCACTATTTTATTTTTCAGAAAAAATAGTCAATGAGAACAACTAAATTGTATGTTTGGCTGTATTCAGGGCCATACCATTTAGGACACAGATGCCATGTCCCCTGCATATAGATATATAATTGAATAGTTTACTTAATACAGTAGATAAAAGGTGTAATATCTAAATAATCAAAACATTTTAGTGTGTCTGTTTTCATTTTGTGTCTATTCAGATTTTTCTGAAAGGGAAGCGCACTGTGGGGGCTCTTCTGGCTATGCACACAATATTAGTGATGCTAGAGAGTAGCATGCAATAAACTAGAAGTGCACTCGGAGAGCGCAGACCTCCGCCAAGGCAGGTTTCATGTACGACGCTAAAATGTGAAAATGCCGTACACATTACTCAGCATTTATAGGATAACACACTTCCAAGGTGACAAGAAACTTTAAGTGAATCATTTTGCATACAAATTCAGAAAGAAATTAACTGTTCAAAGTGTGGCTAAAATGTTGAGGCGTTGTACCTCTCTCTTCCCAAGATCATTCTGAGACGTAGGCCACTCCTCTACGTGGTGAACCTCCTGCTCCCCAGCTGCTTCCTCGTCACAGTGGACCTCTTCAGCTTCCTGCTGCCCCCCCAGAGTGTGGACCGTTCCTCCTTCAAGATGACCCTCATCCTGGGCTACACCGTCTTCCTGCTCACCATGAACGACGTGCTGCCTATCACTGGGGAGACAACACCTCTCATCAGTGAGTGACACCTGTGATGGTGTTACTTATTTTATTCCAGAGAAGGTTGAACACAGAGATATGATATATTTTTTAGATTCTGTGTGACTTAGGCTTCACTCAGCGTGGATATCATTATATCCATTGTGAATAAATGTCCAAAAATCTGCTTAGAAATCTTAAAAAAAATCACATTTTTAAGTTTTCTTCAGTATCAAAACAATTCAGTGATAGTTTACTGTACATCCATGGGTACATCACAACTGCTTATAGCTAATTCAGCATACTTTTTGTGGTGCCATTCATTTTTTGTTGTAGCCCACAGGTAACTCACTGCTTATACTTCCTGTTTACATCCCTCAAAGCCCCCAGTTAATGGGAACTGTAGTTACAAAATGTAAAGCATTGAGATGATTTATCCCCAATGGAAGTAAGACAATTACTGAGGCTTAGAATGTCCCATTAACATGTTTCTTATTTCCCTAGAACACTGACACTGATATGTACCCTGTGCTGAAAATGTAAATGTACATAATAGACTAAAACTAATACTAATTAGTATCCTGGGGCCAGTTGTATACACTTAGTTTAAGACTAGTCTTCTTGGCTTTAGACTGGTCTTAGATCATCAAGTTAGACTAGTCTAATTAAGCCTGTGTGTTGCATAAATATTAAGACTGACACTTTGAGGTAGAACAGTTATCCACCTCCCCCCCTGGCTAAGCCTGAGGTGTTGCTTAGCTAACTATTTACACTGTTTATCCATTACTTTAAGCTAACATTTAGCTAACTATTTCAACTGTTTATCCATAACTTTTGGGGTCTCTTGTACCATATTCTTGGAATAGTTTCTAAACATCGACCGTTGGATTACCTTTTCTGTCATTTTCTCCTATACTTGGTGTGGTATTGCTGTTGCATCGTTCTTTTAATACATCCATTCATTTGACCCATGGTTTGACCTCGAATGGGATAGGTCGTCGTGCAGCAAGTCTCGCGAGAGTTTTGGTACGTTTTCGCAACTTGGGGGTTACCTTCTAGACGTTCTAGACACGACCCACGAGCATGCCCACGACCTCTATGAAGTGTCTTATTTATCCCACAATGCATTGCATGCATCTGTCACTGCAGTCCCATGCATAGACATACAGTATACAGTATGTCTATGGTCCCATGCTGCAGTCACTCACTGGGAAGCTTTATGCAACCGATAAATTGAAGTGTCAGATTTAAGTGTAGATCTGACTTAAAGTTATATTTAAGACAAGGTCTATTTTTTTGCAACTGGTCCCTGGTTATGGTCTATTTCTTACAGTATTTACAAGGAGATGAATAAGAGGTTTCTCAAGTTTTGTTGTATTATTGTATTTTAGGTATGATGTGCTATTCTGTGTTTTTTTTTAATTTATTTTCTTTTTCTTAAACGCCTAACCAGGGACAAGGTCTGCAAATTAGCTTTGGCTAGAATACCTATATACCTTGCATCGGTTGCACTTTAATTAAGTGTAACAATGCCTATGTATTGTCCCTGTCAAATAAACTAATAACAAATAAAAAAAACTAAAAACAAATAAAGCATTTGCTAAATAAGATCATAACCAGGATATGACTGAAGACATTTTAAAAGGTTACTAGCATGCATGAAAAACATACAGTACAGCCGACTTTAAGAAAAGTGTACTGAATCCTCCCTGTTATTGTTGTTTTTGTTTCCTGCAGACGTTTTCCTCTTCATAAGTCTCGCTCTGATGGTGGCCAGCCTGTTGGAGACAGTGTTTATCACTAATATCCAGTACAGCTCCAGCCAGCACAGTGCGGTGCCCAACTGGCTCAGTGTCCTCGTGCTACGATATCTAGCTGTTGTTGTTTGTCTCCCTCGAAAGACAAAGAGCAACCGAAAAACTGTCTTCCTCAACCCATCTGCTACAGGTATATTATTAGTTTTGACTGGCATCAACTACAAAAGATATGACGAGGCAATTGATTTAGTTTGACTCCCAGTTTGCAGGGAGTTGGAGGTGAAATCCTTTGAACCAACATTGATGGACTAAATAATTGATAGGACTACATAATAAGTTGCTAAGTTCTGCTTGCTTGACCAACTAGTTTTAAAGTCCTCTCAATCACAATACTTCATCTGACCCAGGTTGGTATGAAACTGGGCTATGTCCTGCACAGCGGACCTGAAAGGATACAAGTTATTGATATTGACAATTAACGTACTAGAGATTGGCTTCACACCCAATTTCAATCCCATTTGTGTGCTTATTTTCCTCCTCGACACAAGTATGCCGATATATATAAATATTTTTCATTAAAATCACAATCTTTCCAGGTAACCCCTGGTAACTGTAGAAGTATCCCTTAATTGGGAATGTATTGAAAGTATTGCTGCCACGGTTACCAACCATTTAATCTTTTATTCTGAACTATGTCTGAGGTGTCCTGATGATAATTATAATGGACACCTACCAGCTGATGAGAAATAACTATTTTCCATGACCATTGGATAACCTAACGCAATTTAGATTTGACATTTTCAGCAAGTTTTATATTAGTATTTAGCTATTTTACATATATTAGAATTCAAACAAGCTGTTCTTTGTTTTTGACAGAACCAGCAAAGAATTTGAGCGTCACCAACATCTCAGCGATTCATCTTCAGCGTGTCTCTGGTGATACACCTCCAGAGAAACTCCCTCCGACCCCTCCGGAGCCAGCCCTGGATGAACTGAGGAAACTGAGCAGAGATCTCATAGCCATCCGCCTCCAGATGGACGAACATTTCCAGGGGGGCAAAACCTTGCAGGAATGGCAAATGATCGGGATAGTCATCGACCGTCTGCTGTTTGGCTTGTACATTGCCTTGATTGTTGTCAGCTTCATCACCATCATATGTATCTGGATCTGGAGCAACTCGAATGCCGCATGATTTAACTAAAAGGTTTAAAGCCTGATTGAGAAAATGTTCACACATATCAGCAACTTACATGCTATAAAGTATAGTATAATGTACAGCGAGCCGGTCATTGTTGTGAAATAAACCCTGACAGGTCAATGCTGCGTGGACCCTGACGCAAAGCGAAGGGATTTATTTCACAACAATGACCCGCTAGCTGTACATTATCCAGCTTATTACATGGCTACTCACTTAAGAAATCAATAATTTGACACAAAAAAACGGTCCGCCAGAGTCCGACATCAGAACTGCGTCCATAGCAACGGTCTGTTATAGATGGCAATGGTCTGCTAAAAAGAAATAACAAACCGTAGAACGCAGCGATTGACCAATCAGAATCGAGTATTCAACACAGCCGTGTATTAAGTGGAGAATAGAGTTGTATCAGCTGTAAACATTTAAATGTCTTTTTAAAAAGCCAGTCAGCATCCTCAGAGAAAAAAGAACAATTAAATGAGATTTCACTACTGATTACGGAGATTTAAAAACTAAAAATAAGCACATGGTTCGAAGGCAAAGTCTTCGCGGCGCTAGAGAACAGAACATGTTGTAGCTCCCACAGGTGGAGGTGTGAAAAATAAGATGGGTGAGTGGTTACCAGAGGTGTGGAACAACAAGTCCTGTGCTGTCCTATAGGTGTGTTTAGAATCTAGATCCAACTGCAAGAATCTATACATTTGTATTTATTTATAGTATTTGTGAGGATCAAATGTTACAGGACAGGTATGCAATGTAATGTTCTTGAAGGTCTTCACAATAAGAGTAGTAAAAAAGCAGGTGTCAAAATGTTTACAATATTAAGATAAGATAAGATAAGATATACTTTTATTGTCCCCATGGGGAAATGTTTCCTGGACTCCATCCAACTGCAGTTACAAACACTAAATTAAAACAGCATCAACAACAATAATAAACAATTCCACATCAGACAGGGAAACAGTTTCACAGAAACAGATGTTTCAACACATACACAGTCCACGTACATAATGAAACATACTATCACACACACTATCACACACACCATGGCAGGTATTGCACCGTCTACCGTCTTGCCCATATTACACATATGCAACATATTGCACTGTCCCTATTTAACATATTGCACAGTCATTATGATAGCTTTATGTTACGAGTTGTTGAGGAGTTTAATAGACATCGGCAGGAATGAATGTTTGTAACGGTTCAATCTGCACCATGGGACTCTATATCTCCTGCCGGAAGGTAAAAGTTGGTACTCCTGCTGTAAGATGTGAGTTGGGTCTGACACAATTTTCTGTGCCTGTCTGATGACAGACTGCTCATAAAGCATCTGGAGGGTAGGGTGGTTTTTGACCCCCATAATCTTCATGGCAGTCTGCACCAGGCGAGAAATCTGTGACCTCAACTGCACAGTCAGGTTACCGTACCAGGCCGTGATGCCATATCTTACGATACTTTCCAAGACAGTCCGGTAGAAAAGTAACATGATCTTCTGCTCCACTCCATAGAACCTGAGTCTGCGTAAAAAGTACATCCGCTGTTGAAGTTTGGAGCAGAGGTTTCCAACATGCACTATATTATAATACACAATATTCATTCTTTACTAATTTTTCAAACATCTTGTGGTTCCAAGTTGTCAAATGTGAGAATTTGCTGCTTTTCCTTGTTTTACATTAGTAATGTTCTGTTCGACTGTTTGTTTTTTAATTATTATTTGCAACAAAGATACAGGATACAGGAATGACATACAGATAGGAAGGTAGGATTGGATACAGGTTAACAACGTATACAATACTGAAATAGAGAGATTAACTGTAGATGTGCATGGGGGAGGAAGATGTGTGACAGTGATTATATTCTTCTAATATAGCCCTTCTATCTTATTAGCAGTTTCAGTGTTGTGTGTTTGTATCTGTGAGTGTATTCCACTTGAATGTCTGCGTTGTGTTTGCAATAGTGTGTTTGTGCATGTATTTAAAAGTATGTAGATGTTATTTATTTGAGTGTGTAGTGGCATAAACTAAGTGACTGTGTGGTAGAGCACATTTTTAGTCACTATAGCTTATTGATAAATGTGTTGAATGTAACTCAACACTAGATGTCGCTGTGTCTTTAAATAGCTTACAGGTAGTTAGAAACAAATAAAGTCACTCCAGACATGAGGACTCTGTTTGGTGTAATTTTCAAACATAGGCATATTCTTTTGACAAATCATAGTTTCAGAGTTCTTACTGAACATCATTATGTAACTTGATACAAACATAAAAAGTCTAATGAGGGGAAAATCATTTTCAAAAACATGCTGCTCAGTTCTTTTATGGAAAAGGTAGTAAAGCTAATAATTTAATTAAAATGTACTATTTGCTACGAAATAAAACACATCTGATCATTCATTGTTGTTAATATGATACATTTAATGTTATTCCATTATATATATATGCTGTAATAATGTAATAAGCATGATTTTTACTGTCTAAAAACATGCTCTACCAAATGGTTGAATTGTCCTTTACTAGTAAAAGTAGTGATGCTAACATAATAAATTTACAATCTTTATGAAATAAAAACAAGTTACGAATAATCACTGTTAACATCTTTCAACTCTCCTCTTGTCTTCCTGTCGACAATTCAACTTTTATTGTTTGGATTGACTGCTTATGAAGCATATAGTATAAATTATCAGCATTATACCTTTTTAGCCAACTTCAAACTCATTACTACACTTTTTACACTTCTGTTAGGAATTAATGGTCAATAAACCTAATTTCTGTGAAATTACACCTAATTTTTTAGTAAATAAAAAGCAGAAATTATGAATTGTTTTGACAATCATTATCAGAGGAACATATGTTGATGAATTATCACGGACTGGTATATGTCAAAATTTAGCCAGGTCACTGTTTTGAAAGCATTTCAATTTTTTTTTTTATGGCAGCACATAATGACACCGGTTGACCACAGATGCTATAAATTTGAATAAAACACCCACAATTCAACAAAAGTTTTTTGTTTTTCAAAGAGCTAGTATGGAACCATCCATGTTATTTTGGGGCAATTACAAGAAACACATATTTTTTATATAAAAACATTTGAAAACGGGTCATATTTGACCCAAGGACCACAGAAAGGTTAATATCATATATTTAATATTATTCAATTATATATTTCATAAAAATGAATGAATATGATTTTCACCATTTCTGAGATGTTTTCAAAGTAGCCTACTGTAAATATTGTAAATATCTAGAATAAATACATGGAAATAATACTAGAACTGGTAATACCATGAATTTCATGGTAAGAAATTGACATATGTTGGTATATTAACCAATTAGTAGCATTAAAACACTACATGGTTTGTCTTTTTCTTTTACCATGAAGCGACATCTCAACCGTTTGGTAAAGGCCTATATTAAAACTGATTATTGATTGTTGTTATTATTGCTCTAAGGACTGTTACAGTCAGTACATTAGGCTCGGAATAAAAATAATTGTAAATCGCTGCTATTCTTCGGTTTAGCACTAATTAGCTTTTTCTTTTTGATCCAAACTTTTCCCTCAGCACAAACAAACATAATAACCCTCATCAACAGTCTGGCCAGTCTTTTATTGTCAACATACTTCCAGAACAAATACAAATGAACACAAATAATAATTACAATAACAATAATTAACAGTTTTAATAATAGACACTTTAATCTGTAGTGCACTTTAAACCTCCACACGCCTCCATGTTAAAGGCAGTCCAAGGACAAACCGTCTGCTGAGTTGAGGAGTCGAGCGGTCACTTCGTTCAGGAGCCGTGAGCTGAAGAGTTCAGCGTTTCCTTTAAAAGCAGCCGGGTTAAAACTGGAAACATGGGTGCAGTTTATCTCTTAATACTTCTCTGTGGGGCCTTTGGGACGTGAATATCACATTTATTGCTTTAAGTAATGTCTCATGAGAGTGTGTTCACCTCGTGAGGATCGTACACATAAAGCAAAGCCTGTTGAGGACGGTATGTACTCTGGAGGTTAATCCATTGAAGGTCGGTACACATAAAATTGTACTTGGGGCTGAAATCCCTCCAGGGTAAAGGGTTTGATTAAATCAGTGGGTTGCATATCTGTTTTCCCACAACTGTCTTCCTAGCATTAACTATGGCATGAAATTCATATATAACATTTTCCCCGACATACTCTAGTGGTTGATCTAACTCACTGCAGAGCCACTAACTGGACAATGATTAAGCCCTAGAAGCAGGCAAGCCGTCTCTAAAATGTATACTAGGCCAGTGGTTCCAAACTTAAGAGTCCCAAGATACATCTGAGGGGTCACCAGATTATTAAAAGTGCAAGTAAGAAAGAAAGAAAAGCATTTGTTATGTAAAATTTTCAATTTTTTTTCTAACTTTTCTAAAATTTCTACTTCATTCCTGTGAAATACTGGATATCTTTACCTTTTGGGGACTCTAAAAATCCTTCAAATAAAACAATCAGATTTTTTCACAGAGCCAGGCTAGCTGTTTCCCTGTGTTTCCAGTCTTTATGCTAAGCTAAGGGAAGCTAACCAGCTGCTGGCCCCTGCTACATATTTAGCGTACAGATTTTCCAAAAACTTAAAATATTCTTTTAAGGGCAAATAAGATTGGGAACCACTGTACTAGACTAAACATCTGTTGGAGGAGAAAACACACTTAAATGTGAACAATTTCAGTCCAAGAGGTGATTAATGCATTTTAATAATGATTTTGTTGCATGTAAGAGTATGACTACCGTGGCTCTCTTATTTTGGACTGAAACCCTTCACAACGTAATGCAACCCAGGTGACAGGAGCTCGATGAAAGAAACAGTGACATTTCACGTTCATGTTCTTACAACGAACATCAGAAAAATCCCCAAAAAGTGACGTCCCAACAACAGACAGGATCAGTGCAATTAACTCGACTCTCTCTATTATTTCAAAACCTACGACGTTAGAAAACAAGTGCTGATTAGGCTGGTGCAAACCATTTGTGCATGTACAGCAGGTAGACATGTGTGCACATACACACACACACACACACACACACAAGCACTCTTATTCACACAGCTTTTTCTATTAACCGCACGCACACACACGCACACACACGCACACAAAGCAGCACTAAAATGGAGCATTTGCAGTTTCATTAAAAATATCTGACTCTGAAACTCTGAAGTCCAGTCCTTCTATAAAGTCAACTTTCCAATGTAACTCTACTAGCTCTACCAGTCTAAGTTCATTGGTCCCAGAGGCACATAAGCGCAGCTAAAAGAGCTTAAAACAGGACAGTAAGGAGCGGGGAAAAGAAAGGATTTGTTAAATATCTTCAATGTTTTCAAATCAAAATAAAAACCTCAACATAAAGGGCAGGATTGCTCAAATACAGTATCTGCACTGGAAAATCAGTCAAAACTTAAAAGAGATCTAAACTTTTTACTTGCTATTTGATTTTTTTTTTTAAATAGATCCTGCTATTTTAGGTCACAAAAACAAACTTCAGCTAAGCCAGTAGCCAATAAAATGACCAGAGTTTAAGCAGTTGCCAGAAGCTGCATTTGAAGGAAGGAGTAAATATCAATCCTGGGTGCTATAGTCTGAGCAAATACTTGTTTTTCTGATCTACTTAAATCCCAAATATATTAGTTTTACCACAGAGGAAGAAAGTGCCAAAACGTTTAGTGAATCTCAGGCCTTTTTCACACACGTAACTGCAACATGGCCAACGTATAATATTCCTGTAAGGCAGAGGATTTTGTCATTTACACATTTGTCATACAACCTTTTCACACAACTGCCACAATGTCTTTTTTGATACCGCCACCAGGGGTCACCAACATCAGAACTTTTCAAATCCTATACAGTGGAAACCACTTATAGTGATCGCTATAAGCGGATGATTATTATAACCGTTTTTTTGTTATTGTGCATCATTTCTCATGCAGATTACCATCTAATTGACATTTGTATATTTATTACATGAATACAAAGTAATGAAACGGAGCGCTTTGCTATTTACTGGCTTCTTCTGCCTTTTCTAGCCGGAAAAGCAGCCGGTCCGCGAAGCAAAGTATCAAGGAAGTAGAGTTAAAAAAACAAAACAAAAATTCAATTAACGTTAGTCTACCGTAGTTTTAAAATGTTTTTCCACATGTTGTCATCTATGAAAATACCCAAAATGAACACTGTAAACGGACTACTTGATTACTATAAGCGACTGATTAAACAGCATTTGTATAGAAATTATTCTGTCCCAAGCTTTTTGATCCATATAAAGCAATGGATCACTGTAACTGTGATCACTAGAAGCTGTTTCCACTGTATTATTAATTATTATGTGCAAGGAAATGTGATTAAAATAATTATTGTAGGAATTAAATATTTGGGATGTTGGGATTATTTTTAAAGTCATGTTTTTTTTCCAAGAAATCCCGATTAGAAAATTGCGAAGCCTGAGCAATTTCTCTGTAGAAGTCACAAAATTGTCATGGAAAAATCGACTCAAGTCTCCTATTCGTAAATTACGCTTAGACTAAAAACTACCACTATTCCCAAAGTAAAGTGCATGTGTGAGAGGGGCTTAGCTTACACTAAATGCATCTGCAAATCAACAGTCATACTAACAAAACTGATGCACTGATGTAGTAAAACCTGTACATCTGGCAATCTCTTGAGATCAAAACATTTGCAGTATTGTCACCCAGGTCTGAGAGGACTGGAACGGAAAGAGAGGTGGTCAGTCACTACAATCATGGTCGCATTGTGCTCTTCTTTTGTCTCAGAGTTTCCTCTGTTACCAGCACTAGGGCCCACCTCCCTCGTCTTCTTGTTCCTCCATGTTTTTGCGCGCCATCCTCTCTCTCCGCTCTGCCAGCCGCTGACATCGAGGGCAGTCTTTGACTGTCCGGAAGCAGCTGCGATGGTAACACGCATGGCACTCTGTGAAAGAGATGAACATCACAAAAACAGGAGTCAGAGATTTAACACTTCAGAGCATTTACAGCACAAATGGGTCATCTATTCTTCCCTTAGGAAGAGAAGAGTATTCACCGAGAGTTGCTAAACCAAACAATGCTGCAGCGTCCACAAACCAGCTAACCAGTTAAACCAGTTTGGCATCAATGAGATGGGATGTTTCAACAGAACAGCCAATCACAATCGGACCTGACGGGGGAAGGGTGAGGACGGGAGTATAAAAGTCGAGAAGTGAAAGGCAGCGCGTCAGAAGGCAGAAGGAAGCAGGTAAGTGAGATGGCTGTTATCCTGGGAGACACGCACCACACCCTAAACCTGTTCAGACACATCCCGTTCTCCCTAAAGAGGCTACCAGAGTGCTTTAAAACTCCTAACAGATAATTATGAATAAAATGATTCCACTGAAATGTAATGAAAGATGAGATAAAATGACAGGCAACTCAACTTCAAAAAATGGCATTTATTTCATGTTCACATGAAGATGAAGCTTAAATAATAGCTACTAAAAGAATAAATTATACATTCATTCTGACACATGTAGTCACCTCATTTTAATGAGACATTCTTCCTTCAACAACAATCTAAATAAAAACAAAATGGCTTAAAAACAACAAGCACTGTTTCCTCTAAACTGGAGAAAGAGTCTGATGAGTCTACATTTAAAAGAAACACTACTTCTGCTGATTTCATCAGTGAAATTAGCTGAAGTTCCTGACCAAAGCAAACTGAAATGACAACGTTAAACTACTTTTGTATCGTTTGCCATCCCTGTGGCCAAGACAAAAGCAGCACAGAGCTCAGAGCCAAAGACAGGAAACTAAAACACCAGTATCAGTAATCAAGCTTTACGCACCCACACATCTGGAATCGAAGCCAAAGACATACACCACCAAATAGCTGCCAAATATCTACCCTCCACCAGTTGCGCAACTGTGCAAACATCAGAACCAAAGCCAAGAAATACCAACACCACTGTAGTGCAAAGAACTTGGCGCCAAATTAGAACAGTAGAAGAAAAAGTGCACAACGTTTTAAACCATAAGACGGTTGAACGGTGGCGAAAAATCAGATTAAAGAGAGAGGAAGAAGTATAGAGGTAAGACGGCACAATTCATTTGAGTTTAATATTCTTACAAGAGTAAAACACTTAAAGGAATAGTCTGATATTTTGGAAGAAGCCATTTGGGAAATATGCAAATTCACTTAGTTTGCAGAGAGCAAGACCAGAGGAACAATACCACTCTCATATCTGTGTGCTAGACATGAAGGAAGTCACTGCACCATGCCAAGAAATAGTGCAGCGCACAACGTTTTTATACATTGGTTCTTGTGATGATAAAAATAGCAAGATATAACATGTGAACAAAAAAGTCAGATCTGCCAAAATGTTCAGGAGTGTCAATGTAGTTGCAGTTGTGCAGCACTACAAGAAATTATTTGACATCTACAGACTATAAATGGTGACAAAAACATGTGAAACAAAAGTGGACTCTGACAAAATAAAAACTCTTTACACTTAAAAAACTCTATAGACTTTTACTTGATATTATTAAAAGCTCAGTCTGCTCTGATTGGTCAGCTGGCCCACTCTGATGTGATTGGTTTACCCGAACCAAACTGTTTGGACTCCACTCCAGTTCCGCTCTAACTAGCTTTGTTTGAGGGCGTGCTAAACTAGCCGCTAGGCAGCTATTACACGAGTGTGTTACTTGGTGACATCACTACGTTACAGAAGTAAAGGCGGGACTTGAAGCGAGGCGTTTCAGGCAGTTCAGGAGCAGTGTTTCTGTGGGGGGGGGGAATAACTCCCTTTGGCGTGGACTTTAAGCTTTGTAACTTTGCAGACCTTTTACATGCACAAATAAATATATAACACACTAAAGGGAAGGGAAAAAGCATAATAGGTCCTCCTTAACTAAACCTGAAGCCCTCACTTAACAAGCAGTCATTAATATCTGGACAAATACAAGCTACTGTTTTGTCCAGCAGATCCATCAACTTGGTGTATTCCAACTTGGCTGATTATATAATTGGACTTAAGTAACGTCTGATCATTCAAGGAGACAGCAGTCGTTGCCATTTGGAGCTTCTTACTCTTGTACACCACCGCTCTCAGTACAATTCTCTACGTCACTTATCTCTGCACTCTCTCCACCTTCTGTCTTGCTCTCTTTTTCTGTCCCCTTCCTACTCTTCCTTCCTCTGGTTCCTTTCCTGGCTATGCGACTTTTACGACCTCTCCAGTTAGTACGGGTTATGACGGCTGGCTCTTGTTGGCCTTCCTCCTCAGTATCCACCTCTTTTTTTCCATCACTCTCCCCACTCCTATCCTCCTCTCCTTTGCTCCTCCTTCTGGAGAAAACAGCTGACAGCCGATGCGGTTTTAACAATTTCAGAAGTGGAAATTTCTCCACGTTTTCTGCACCAGATTTTTCTCTTTCGGCTGCCTCCGTTTGGTCTCCGTCTGTAATTTCATCATTCTCCTCCACGGTCTCCCTGCCGGCTTTTCCGTCCTCCTCAGATCCTGTTTCTTTCTCCAAAAATCTGTTTTCAGACTCTTCCTCTTTCACTTCTGTTTTCTCTTCATCCTCTATCTCGCTTTTTGAGAAACCCTTGGTAAGACTCGCTAACCCCGACACCTTCCGACGTCCTTTCCTCTCTTGTCGTACTTCATCTAGACTTTCCATGCTGCTGCATGTTTCGCTGGCACTGTCTCTTCTGTCTCCTTTTGAAATGTTCTTCTTTAGTCTGTCTATGTGAAAAACCTTTAATAAGTTGATTTTTTCCTTTGTTGCATGACCTTCTCCCTTTTCCTTACTCTTTTCCCTCGCTTTGCTATATTCCTCCCCATGTTGACCATTTCCTCCCTCTTCCCCTTCCTCCCTCTCTGAGTCTGTCTCTTCTGTCATCTCTTGCTCTTCCTCGTCGCCTTTACTCCTGGAGAAAGCTTTCACCAATTTTCCAGGAGCAAAAGCTTGAAATATTCCCCCTCTTCCCTGTCTCTCTCCTCCTGTGTCACCCTTTCCCTCTTGCAGTCCACTCTTCAGCCCCTGATCCCCACCTAGCTCTAACCCTTCCTCCCCTCCCTCCCCCTCTCTCCTGTCTTTAGAGAGGGCCCTCGCCAGCCTACGAGGGCTGGAGATCTTCCAGTCTCTCCAGCTAAGTGGAATGAAGGGGCGGGGGGAGGGGGCTCTTGAGCCGCCCAGGCCTGCCACCAGCAGAGAGGGCTCACCTTCGCAGCGCTGGCACTTGTTCAGTTGGAAAGGGAAGATGATGTCTTTGTCGTTGCCGCAGATCTCGCACACAAAGCCCTTCGCCTGGCACAGCTGGGGGAGATCGAAGAAACAGTGTCAGAAAAAAAACAGATTAAGCTGGGAATCTCTGGTTATTTGCTGACATTATAACAGTTCCTCATACTATATGATAGCCCACTTCACTGTAATAAACTATCCACTATCACTGCAATAAATTAACTGGATAAACTCTCCATGTTAAAAGAGAAGGCACATGGTTATCTTACCACACAGCCAGCTACGTGCAGGGTACCAAGTTTAAGCAGCTCTTTCATTCGGGTAGCCAGTTCCCCGTTGCGCACAGCAGTGAGGTCATTGAGGGAGAAGAGGTGAAGGTCCTCCGTCAGGTGACCTGACAGGCTGTCGAACTGGTCCAGCACCCTGAGCGACACACACACACAGACACACACACACTGATGATTATGTCCTTCTTTGCAGGGATAATAATTTTGTTTGGAAATTATTGTGAAAACATGTACAAGCAGAAAGCTTACTCTTTAGCAAAGCGACAGGTCTTGAAGAGATTTTTCATGTGAAACAGCTGCACCCTCAAAACCTAAACAATAACAAAGTGGAGAAAACATCATTGTGTTACTTAAACATATACTGACAGAAATTGTCAAAAAATGTTTAATACATGGAGGAAGGAACGGGAAGGCCACGTTCAGTTTCCAATTACAGCCTCTGTTCTGTTAAAGTGTTTAATATTCATTGTCCCTGCCAGATGACTGAGGTGAGCAAGCATCAAATTTCTCCTCTGTCTATTTTCCAGTAGGTATAAGCTGCCTTGACACACATTTAAAAAAAAAATCCTGTGCCATTTTATCTCTCCATGAAAAGGTTTTAATGCTTATTCTTGCTCTTTTAGCCAAAACCTGCCTAATCACACACATAAGGATGTGACTTCTTCAGTATCACCTTACTGTTTGTTGTTGCTCTATTCATTCTGGTGTATTTTAAACGGCGGGTCCATCTGCGTTCTTTTCTGGTTTTATTAAATGGAAACGCCCACTCAGCCATTTGCAAAGAGCAGTGACGTAGGTTACCAAAGCAAGTTAATCAATAAGGTTTGAATAATGTGAATGTTGGCAGGACCTGAGTTCAAAGTTAACTGTGCCTGGTGGCTTTGAAGAGAGCGACATAACGGCTTCAGTTCCCCGTTGGAAAGGGCTGTCTAACGGCGAGGTAAAGCGGCTATGGACGGGAGCAGCAAAAAAACGCATTTTAGCCACCTAAAAAAAAGATCTATATTAGTTTAAGTGCACGCTATATTTAGAATAATTTCCCCACTTTACCTTGCTGTTAGACAGCCCTTTTCAACAGGGAACTGAAGCATATCTATGCTCTCTTCAAAGCCACCAGACTCTATGGACAAAAACAGTAATTTTACCTTGCAGAACATGGAGTTGCTGGTCTACCGTTTGTTTGTGTTATTGTGTGACTTTCAGATCCGAGCTAACGTGGCGCCCACACAGCAGTGCACTGCTTAGCTTCAGTAGTCCTGTCTGCTTCTCCAAACTGGAGCATGCCGACCGCCATCTACACTGACCATAAGGATGTATATATACTGTACATGTAGCAGCATTGTTATGCAGAATCCTACGTCAGGTCACGTGTGAAAAGGTTTTTAGAAGGGCTTGGGAAAATAGCATTTTGACGATAAAACATACATACTTTGACCAAAATTTGCTTGCTTTAAGCAGCAAAATCAGTCTCAAGTGAGCTATTTTACAATAACGATCAGGACAATTAGGATTCATGCTCAGCAAACAACAGTAACATTTTGGCCCACAGTGGCTTTTCAGCTTGTTTTTTTTTTAAACAGAGTTGAAACTGGTTATTATGGTGTAATTCCCACTAGTTAATGGTAAAACAATATCAAAGAGAGAACATTTTAGAAAAAAAAAAAAAACAATTTGCCCAATGCCTTATTTCCCATCCCGCTGCTGCGTCTGTGCTCACCCTGACGGCCTCCAGAGCTTTGATCTTCTTGTACAGGCCACTGTTGATGTCATTGGGGTTGAAAAGCGGGTCTCCGGCGATCTTGCTCAGCAGGTCCCGGGCAAAGTTGCTGACATAGTACTTGCTGAAGTCCCACTTCATCAGCACTCGGCCGGGAACCACCGCCTGGGCGTTCTCATGGCAGCACTGGCAGAAGTAACGGCCGAGGTATTCACAGTAACGCAGTCGCTTGATATAATCTGAAGTGTAGAGACAGACAGCAGAGACACAAGTGAGCTAGAGGTAAGAACATGGAATGCTCCTGAGTCTGAGAAAGAAAAGTAAAACCATCTCTGCATTGCATTTCTATATATAAAAGGGAAATGCCATAGGAAAACACCAAGTTTTAGGCCAGCCGATCACATTGGAAAAACAGTCTTATCGTTGCAATTGTGAATTTAATTTTAATATTTAATTTTTTATTTAAAAACAAGGACTGAAACTGTGAATGTAAATAAACCTTTTGTGTTTGATACTGTTTGATTGATGGAAACATGTCCAAATGTCTGTTAAAACAACATTTTCAAGGACAAGTATTTCTGTGGTTTGCTGGTCATACCTGGGTCGATGCGGGTGCCACAGCCAGCGCAGCGGTAGTTTTGTTTAGCCACAACTATCTTCCTCCTGACAGGGAGAGAAAATGTTTAAGTAATGTAAATTCTGTAGGACAAAGCGCGAGGACAGCGGTATAACCTACAAATTTAGAAATGGCCAGCAGGGTGTGAAAAAGAAAGTGAGAAAGTTAGTGAGGGCAGGTACAACCTGGTGCGGACTCACTTGGGGGCGGAATGAATGTTGAAGATGATCTGCGGTCGGGGCGGCGCCCACTCCAGGTTGCCTCGGACCCGAATCCTCAGCTTGTAGATGTCTGCGTGCTCACCATCATCAGGTGAGATCGGCAGAGAGTCGGGGATGGGCAGCAGCTAGTAGAGAATTATATTAATTATTGCATGTTGAGTGCCAAGTGTGGAGAACTGCTATTCTGCGGAGTACTATACACGAGCAGGATGTTGTACCTTCTGTGGAGCGTCTTGTTCTGGGACCAGCCAGTCGAGCTCTGAGGCTGCAGGAAGCTGCATGCCCTCAAATTGCCTGAGTAAACCCATGGCTACTGACTCAGCCGAGTTCGACTGGAGGAAGGATGGAGAGCTGGAAATACACGAAGGAGAACAGAATATATTTTTAAAATGCAACATTTTTTTTTACATGTGTTTTCAGTTTGCCGCTAATCCAGACGTAAAATCCCCACTGTGGTTCAGAAATTGGTTAACCTTTTCGATGAAAGTCCCTGGTGAGGACCTTGGAGTTTTTTTATGTGTACTGTGTATTTTTTTCTGAGTAATTCAAGTAACATTTAACAGCTTCTAATTATTAAGATCCTGACAATTTACATTATTATCTATTATCCAGAGGAAGAAGGGAAACAGGAAGTGGTTGTGTTACTTACATGGACTCTGAGCTGAGAAAAGACCTGCCGCTGGAGCTGACGCTTCGCTTAATGTCTGCATCTGGAAGACAATAAGGCCACAGTAATATAAAAGAGGAGCAGTGTACCAGTTATACACGTTTTTATCCACCAGCCATAGATACCAAAAGATTTTTAATACTTGTATAATAAAATCAAAATTTTAAGATTTGCAGAATTGGAAATAATAACTGTCAGATGATGGATGAGTTTCTCTGGGGAAAGAAAGCAAAATGTACCAGCTGGTGGATGGTGTCTATTTCTCACCATGGCACCATTTGCTACAGCTAAGCAGCGTTCAATGTTTTGAGGAGAAATGATTTAAGAGAGATGTGATCAGGGACACAATAATAAGAGAAATTTAAGAAGACGTGAAAAGTGAAAGTCCCTAATAACATCACATCTCTGATTAAATTCAAGCACATTTTAAATGTAATTTCACAGGTAGCATGCAGGAAAGCCAGAGAGATTCAAAGGTAGAGCATTGCTGCCATATTTTCTCATAACACTTGAGTAACAACATGTAAGCAAAAGGTTTGGTAGAACAGGAGGCCGCCTGCATGGATTCTTATGAGACGAGCTTCTTTCTATCAGAAGAGCAACATTCTTGTTTATTCAAATGGTTAGAGTCAGAACCCTTCTGGGTTAAAGAAGAGAGCTGAATAAGCTAGTTAGTCATCTGCAGGATTCAACTAATCCAACTGTCTGATAAATATCTGGCTTCTTTTGTGCTTACAGTTTGACTACTGTAAAGTGATACTACAGGCACAGGATGATCATCAGCAAAAAGCACACGAGAGCAGACCGGGCAGGGTGATTGAATTTTAGTGATTTTGTGTCCAGAAGAGGGAGATGCAATTAACTGAAGTGTGAGGGATTAGGAGGAGTATTTCATCACTGGCTTTAGGCAAGAATGTTTTCCTTATTTTGCTTAAAGGGTAACTTTGGTAATTTTCAACCTGGACCCTATTTCCCCATGTTTTTGTGTGTAAGTGACTAATGGGGACAACACAGCCACGAAACGAGCTGCGAGGGCAGGTGAGCAGCGTCAATGTAACGTTACGTTCATTAAAGTGCTTGTTTTTGGCACTGACAGGCTCAGATTGTTATTATAAGTGGCTGACAACATAATGGAAAGGACCCTACAGAGAAATAAAACCTTTTTTTACCTTTTGCTTGATCCGGTCTGTTCCACTCAAGAGAAGTCTCGTTGTGAAATCTGAATATACTGTATCTGCATACTCTGGCTCAAATAAATATGGGCGACCATCACATTCAAAGACCTCATCCACATTGTCGAAGTCATCTAAATATTCAGCCATGACATTGAACGTCTTTTAGATAACACTAAGCTACGCTTTCTGAACTCCAACACAACAAACTCTGCCCGGCTGGCACTCGCGTTTCCCCCATGGATGTACTCTACCATTCCACTGTTGTCTTCCGGCGACACGTCACCTCGCCAGATTTCAGAACGAGACTTCTCCTTGAGCGACACCCTTTCCATAAGGTCAGACACTTATAATAACAATCAGAGTCAATCTGTCATTGCAAAAACAAGCACTTTTAGAGGACGTAAATGACGGTGCCAGCTTGCCCCAATAGCACCATATTGCTGCCCGTGAGCAGCTCCCGTCTACAGCGTTATCCCTCAATACTGGACCAATGTCAGAAATTCTTGTCATCAGTCAATCAGTTAGACACAAAAACATGGGAAAATACGGTCCAAGTTTAAAAGATACCAAACCATATGCTAATTTTGACCCTCAATGTCAATATTGTGACACCACTGGAGGATATTCTCACACACAAGAACATTTTTTAAGGAAAATCGTTGATAATGTGTGTTATGATAACCAAACAGGTTGAGCATGTTCTCATGAAAATGTGTGGTTTTCTATTAACTACACTTTTAAAGACTTTTATAGGACTCATACAATGACAGAATATTTTCTGTTACACTACTATCAATTTGCAATCACACATATGATTTCAGTGTTAGTTCAGTTCTTTTGTATTCCGATTAAGTTTAATGATTTTGGTAAAAATGTAAGTATTAAGTATAAATCATTTGAGAATATTAGGATAAGTAGAAGCATTTGATGTTCATTTCACTGAGTTGAAACATTCTAATATTAAGAGAAATGTACTACTTAATGCAGACCAGGAAAACATAACATTATTAGCAATATCACAACATCACCGTAGCCCAAATCCAAAGCATATATATATGATATTCTTTTGATATATTGTCCAACAATAGCCAGGTGCAGTCATGTTCATACAGACAAAACAGCCTGTGTGCCCTTGATAATATCATCACTTTGCCGGAGCTAAAATCTGCCGTCACAAAAGAAACAATTAATATTGGGCTGAGTTCAAACATTAAGGAACGACAGGGTGGAACGATGTGTACGTAACAAGCAATCACACCTCATTCTCACTGGAGTCGCATTAGAGATGATGAATAATTGGGTGGATGGATAGATGAATGAATAAGTGAATAATCCCTGTAGTTACAGTCGCCACAGAATGCCAGTTGTTAACGCGCTCGTCTCCTCCCATGAGCCTCCCTAAACTCTAACAGGTACAGGTACACCAAAACCCTGGAGCACTGAACAACAAGCACCAACACAAACAGCCAAGCAAACTATTCAGTTGAGGTGAGGAGGCAGGTGGCTCGACTCCAAACTGAAAACTTGCAGTACTCCACCGTTCTGCTTAGAAAGACTTATTGTAGGATAGTGGAGAAAAATAATCTTTTTTCATCTGAAAAAACACGACCACCAAAGTACAACAACAACAAAGGATTAAAAACTTAATGACAGCTCTTTGCCTGCCTGGAACGGAGTAAACATTGTGTAAAATTGGATTTCCAACTTCCAGAAATTTGGTCATCAGATGAATACAGCAACTAAACATTGCTTTACATCAGACCAGCACATACGGGTACGTCGCAAAACGTCAAGGCAGCACCCCCTTTCGGGGATAGAAAACCGAAGATCCAATGCAATCAATGCAATTTGACGTGTGTTTGGATTGTAATTTTGACAAGTTTGTACGCATTTATCTCTTGTTAAACAAACATATTATGCGATCTTGCCTGAACCGGAGTGTTCGCAATACATTAAGAAATTAAGGTTGATCACTGCCATGTCCCTTCTGTGTTCCCCCGTTCAACACAGTGACCGGAAATTGCTTGTCTATAACATGACGTTAGACTAAGTGTTGTTTGTAGCCAACTGTTTGATATATAGGCTGAGAATTAGTTGGAGACGACAGTCTGATGCTGCTATAACGTTAATGACTGTATGACTGTATTACTACAGCAGCCTCCCATTCAAGCTAACGTTAGCTAGCCATCAGTAGTAACATAACTGTCCCCAGCATCATTTAGCGATTTACCAGACTGGCTCAAATCTCAGTGTGAAAGCCTCGATTAACCAACTACACAACAGCTTTTTGGCATTTTCCTGTTTCTCTCCTAATGTGACAGCGCCTTTCTATCCCCCGAAAGGGAGCACAGCCTCGGTGATGACACCATGCTGGTCTGGTCTATAACTTGTAGCCATAAAGCCCCTCTATTATATCGTTTTTAGGACATGGCAGAGGAACAATTAGCTTTTTTGAATTTATTGCTGGTACACCCAACTACACAGCAACTCTTCGGCATAGTGTTATTAATGTAAACCGGGTTGTTTAAAGTAAAAGTTTGGAGACATGTTTACGCTGTTGCTGTCTATGAGAGATACGGGATTGTTTTCCCCCTGAAAGGGGCGTGGTGATGAGAGCCTACTCTGGATGACGTATTGCCGGTCTGATGTATTGTTCATTGTCAACCCAAAATTAAATGTTAGTAAGAGGATTCTTTAGCCTTTGTGAAAACATTTTGCATACTGTAGTACTTTGGCTATCCATTTAGTACTTCTCCTTTCCTCAGGCTGCATAACCTCAGGGGTGAGTGTATGCAGAATCAAAAGTGAAAGCTGTCAGTCCATGGATTTACTACAAAATAAGAATCTATATCCATCTTATTACAAAGTGAACATTAGTATGTTGAAAAATACAAACTTAAGGTATTTAAGGTTGATTCTGAAAGTGTTTTTAACTTACTGAGAGTTGTGCTCACTGGAAGACTGAACAGAATCAATCAGTAAAGACAAAAACATAAGCTAAAAACTGTAAATGGTTATAGTTGAAGTGCCATCCAGTATAACAGGAAGGATTAAAGGCGTTATATATTCTCAGTTTGGAATGGAGCCATCGGCTTCCTCTCAGAGGAGCCCCGCAACAGTAAACTGTCTGTATTGTAGCTGTGCAGCCTCGCCCACCCGTTCAACCTGCAGATACCTGAGAAGAGGGAGGCGAGTGACAGGGAGAGGCCGTTCTGAGACACCGCCAGCAGGGACTGACCCTCACAGCCATCTGAGAGACAGAAACTAACACTCAGCACAACTTTCACCACAAGCACAAACATTTTTTTCAACACTCCGCAGAGTTGTTTGTCAGTGTCGCAGGCAAACATACAGTATACTGCACTGATACTGTACATGTGGAAGTCATGCAGTTATACAGCTCCCAAGATACAATAAACTTTGTGTGCTTAAACCGCAGTACTGAGAAGTGTAGTTATACACAAACACAGTCAAACGATACATAAAGTACATGCACATATGAAATCCCACAACCCATGTTAACAGTATTAAAGCAATACACATTCTGATATTTATATATGTTAGTGATTAGTCTCTTGCGGTTACTATTTGTCACACAAAACAGCAACTGAAATCTAATCAGTTAATTCAGAGGAAAATGTTTAAGCGTCGTGAACACTGACTGCAATAAACAAGAAGCTTTTCCAGGCCAAACACACCCTATCAAAGGATCGTGACCGTATAAATCTGGCAACTCACATGACTGTAACGTCTGTATAAATAGCAACACTAGTAAAAACATTTTACAGGCTACCATTCTGTGACTTTTGTACTTAGACTTCCGTGGTAAAATGTGACATGCAGGGTTAGCAACATTAAGCAAGTGTGGTGATGAGCTTATGAATTATGACCAGAACAGAAACAAACTCATTCACACAGAAAAATTATGAATTCTTCAGAGGCGTCCTACATATTTAAATTAAAAAAAAAAAATCAATACTTTGGTCAAAGTTCAAATTTCTGACTATCAACAGCAGCTGGAAGGTGACACTGTTAACTGCATCATATCACTCTGTAGCTTGTTCATCATCCGGTAAAAAGATGCGAGCTGAACTGACAAATATACAAAATGTGCAGTCAAATGCCTGGATGGAAGAAGTTGCTGTTTAGCAATTGTGACACTCAAAAGCAAAGACTGTTAATGTTTCCTGGTGCTCCCTCATTCCCTCTCTCTACCTCTTAGTTCGCACTCCTCCACCTCCTCTGCTGAGCCGGAGTCAGACAGGCCCTGGCAGGAGTCCTGAGAGCTCCTCCTGGAGCCTCCGCTGTCAGTGGAGTGGAAAACTGCAGGAGAGGAAGGAGATGATACGGAAATAAAGGACAGAAATCAACAGTAGCAAATGAAGTATATTTGTGAAAGTTACTGAGATGCAATGTCTAGTAACTGAAAGCATTGTTAAAAGAACATAAAATGGTAAATAATCAACTAATAATTTCTTTGTCAATGAAGAATCGTATGAAGAAAACTATCTGTACAGATGACTATAATGTTGCCTTACGGTGCTGGGAGTTTGCGCAGGGCGGCAGACGGCTGCGTCGGATCACCTGCCTTCGCAGGCGGATCTTCTGTTTGAGCTGCTGAATCTCAACGTCGCTGTCTCCCTCCTCCTCGCCCTCCTCCTCCCGACGCCGCAGGTTGTACTTCATCAGCTCAATGGCAGCAATAAGAGACTCTGAGATGCTGAAATGAGCGTTCTCCTACAGAACAAAAAGAATACTATGAATCAATCAGAGGAGACAAAACTTTTAAGTCGTGCAACATAATTAAGTTCAACACCGTACTTTTTCGAAACTTTAATTTATCACAGGTTTGGCAGAAGTTTAGCACTGAGTTGCAATTGTTAAGCACTTTGAACTGCATCAATTTGTATAAAAAGTGTATATTATCAGAGTTTGACCAAGTTAGTGATGGACTAACTGATCAATCAGCACAGACAGTAGTCTACATTCACACTAATACGTTTTAATTTTAAAACTTTTCTACGTTTATGCCAAGTCCACACTATTCTGGCGTTTTAAAACCCCTAAAACAGAGACGTTTCGAAACGCTGCTGACGCCGTTTTAGTTTGAAAACTCCAGCGTTGTGTTTTAGTCCAGATGGGCAGTAACGGAGACCTTTGAAAAACGATTACATGGACACCCACATTCGCTTCTTGATTGGGTCTTATCAGTCACGATGTGTCTCTCCCTGATTGGTCACGCCCTTATCATGTAACATTTTTCCGGAAGAAAACAAGCGACATCAGCCGTGATTACCGTTCCCCTACCAGTGGTTAGTTCAATATGGATAACAAGTTACAGGCGTTGCTGACCTTGTTGTCAATGGTAACAGCTGTTGTGCAGTTAAATTCAGCATTTTATAATGATACTACTGCCTGCATGCACCGGAGGCAAGCTATTTTTAGAGCGATTTGTGAGCACTTTGTGAGCAATTTGCGAGTGGCGTGTCCAGCGGCGTTATCAGCCCTACGGAGCGACCTTTTGAAGGAGGGCGATGGACATAAAATGGAGGACTTTCCTTTTGTTCTGCACAACTATTGTAAAGTTCACAAAGAAGCAGTAAACGAACAAAGCATAAAGGCTCAGCAGAGTAGACAAATCCACTTCCTGTTTCCACAGCACGCGCATGCCTAGTGTACGTGAATGGTTGTGTGATTTAAGTTTTCAGGCGTGTTAATATGGACATGGATTATTTCTAAAACGATGCTAAAACGCTAAATTGTTTTAAAACACGATGAGTTACACTTATGAGGTAAAACGAACCCTGACCTTTTCGAGGTCAGCACAGCTGCCAAAGTCCTGCTCTGACAGGTAGCTGATGAGGCTCTGACCCTCTGACGGCTTCCTGAACATCCCATCTGGAATGCTGTTGTACTGGGACCCATCTGAAGAGACACACACATGTACACAGAAAATACATGACAATAATACACAAAGAAAATGAAATCCTCTGAGCTTGCCAAAAGCCAACTGCATGCTATCAGACTATCTTATTATCTAAACCATAAAATCCCAATAGCACATATACACATACACACACCTGATCAACCTTTCTATGACCTTCCTGCTCAGGTCCAGAGTGTCACGTTTATGGACCAGCTGACTCACTTGTTGCTACATTCACATTCAGGAACTGAAAACTTAATTTTTCTTCAACATGTCATGTCAGCTTTCCTGTCCAACTTCCTCCCATATTTAAGTTTGCTGTGGACTTTCTAACAATCACAGCACAAGTGCAACGTTTTTTTTTCTACTATTGCATTATCATTTTTAAGTGCAACAATAAATGCCCATTTTTAAAGTACTGCAAACAGAAAACTCACGAGACTCCATGTAGAGGGAACTAGGAGAGCTGGCATCCTTGCGCTGAGGTGAGAAAGGGCTGTAGTTCTTTATGCAGCAGTCGTCCTCTGTCGATTCTAAGAGACAAAGAGTCCACGTTAAGGGCCTTTTATCACCTAAATGCCACTAAAGTCACTAAAATAAACACTGGATTCTTTAAAATTGATGGGAACATGCGTCACCATTCATACACAAAGCGCATTATCGTCAAACAATCAATAAAATCTAGGGAGATGGCTCACTTTATTGCATGCAGAAACAAAAACATGACTGCTGACCTTTGTCAGTGTAATGGCTTGAATTAGGGATGTACAGATTCAGAAAAAAAACGTCTGAGTGACACAGAAATTATACATTTATATGTATAAGCTGGTAGAGAAGAGTGGTCCACTTCTTACTTTTACTTGAGAAAATAAGCATATATTATACTGCAATACACAGCTGTTTACTTTATTAAACAGCTGCTTTGCTTCATCTTTGACATTTACATTATAGTATTAATCCTAAATACCAGGACATCATTAGCATAACTGTAATGAAATGAACATGTTTACACACAGTTTCTATATAACTTCCATGATACTTTCAACACAACACTGATCGGTTATGAAAAATGTGTGCATGAATAAAAACAAAACACTGAAATGGTTCATTCATGGCCTCCTCACATCCATTTGACCTGAGTAACACAAACCAAAACAGAGTAAAAAAAACAACATCAAAGACCAAAAGCACATATTAGGAGGTGAAGACTTGAAATGAGAGGGATATAAAGAGTTCATCAGCATGCAGAGGGAAAAAGAAAAGAGGTGTGGGAGGGGTAAAGTCATGGAGCACAGTGGAACTGCACTGCCAACCTGCTACCGGATCTTCTATTATTATGGTGATTTTGCGGTGGCCCCCTCCTTCGCACAAACAGTAAAAAAAGAGAGATAGAGCAGAAGGAGAGACAGTTACCTCAAGCCAAGAAGAGGAAACAGTGAGCAAAGAGAATAGAGGTGTTAATTCAGAAACATTTCAAAACCCCAGAGAGGAAGTGTGCACCTTCCGAGAAAGAGTGTGGCCTCGCCACATCTTACAGAGCTACAAATAAACACAGACTATGCAGGTAAACCCCCATCTGAATCTCACCTTCATTTTATGCAAACAAAAAAAGGGGATAGTTAATCAGGCATGTTTCCACGTCTTCTTACTACCAGAGTGATCGCCAATAGCCGATTCCTTTGCCAATGTCAACACGATATTTAGCTTGTTTTGCCATTAATGTATTAAATTATTATTATCATTAGTAGTAGTAGTAGTAGCAGTAAAAATAGTAGTAGTAAATTAATATTACATTTTATTTGCCCCGTCATAGTTTCACGTTGGCAAACCCTGCATATAACTGACACCAATACACATGTGCGCACACACACTCCAACCAACTGACCTGTGCCATTAAATAGATTTTGTGTCAAACATTGTTAGGAAATACAGTATAGGCCTAATGTAATTTGTAGAAAATTAAAATAAATGATGTCTTCCTTTAGTGGAATGTGCAGCATGAATGACCGTAGTTTGAGCCACGGCAAAACAGGACCGTCGACATTTTGTTTTCTTTCATAGCATATAAACACGGACCCGGCGCCACGAGGGGGCAAGACAAGAAGGGGCTCAGCTAGTTACCTCAAGCCAAGGAGGGGAAACAGTGAGCAAAGAGAACAGAGGTGTTAATTCAGAAACATTTAAAAACCCCAGACAGGAAGTGTGCACCTTGTGAGAAAGAGTGTGGCCTTGCCCATCTTACAGAGCTACAAATTAACTATGCAGGTAAACCCCCATCTGAATCTCACCTTCCTTTTATGCAAACATTGTGTAAAAAAAAAAAGGAATAGTTAATCATGTATGCTTCCATCACCTGCAGGAAATTGAAGCCTCACTCTATAATAGGGTTGTTGAGTCCTGACATGTGACATTAAATAGACTTTGCATCTTCCTTCACTGGAATGACTTTAGTTTGAGCCAAGGCTAAAACAGGATCGTCAACATTTTGTTTTCTTTGCATAGCACATTAACACGGACCCGAGACCCAAGTTTTATGTGCTCTATAGAAAATATCAAAAACAACAAAAATACAGATAGGGTACGTTTAGTCCATTTGCATCGGGCGGTGTGGCGCTGTAAGGAATGGAGCAGAGGAGAGGTACAGAATACATCACTTCGGTTCAGCCTAGCTTGCTTTTTGTGGATAAAAGACTGTATTTGCAGCTTTAATGCACAAATGCCTTTTAAGATTTTTATGCTAAAATGGTGGCAGACTTTATGAGGACATCCAAAGCACATTCATAGAAAATACTAAGTCTGCAATGAATTAAAAAAAAAAAAAAAAAAAATACAGTTGCTCGACAACTACACTTCTTTTTTTTTGTTTTTAATTTTCAATTTTGATTCAACCTTTATTACTCAATACAACATAGTGAACATACAAATAGATGGAGGGTAGCCCAGCTATTGTCACATGAGTTATGGGAGTTAAGTTCACTCACCGTTCCTGAGTTTCTGATTGACCCCTGTGTCAGAAAACGAGCGGGTGTGTCCTCGGGTCCCCTGGCCCGGCCCCCTCTGGCCCTCTGAGAAAGAGGAGCGTCTGGGTGGGGGTGGAGCTAGAGCTAGGGAACTCCGTTGCAGGGACTGGTCCGGGGTGGCGCCCGGCTCACTGCTGTGGGTGGAGCTTCGGGAGTCACAGCGGCTGCGTTGCCCCAGGTTACCAATAGCCAGGTACTCCGGACCATCGTCGTAGTCGCCGTCACCAGAGTCCCCGGCCTCAGGCTGAAGGGAGTTGGGCGAGGGGGACTCTGTGAGGGAGATGCACGGGACGGGGACCAGACCAGGAGGAGGTGTCACACCCCGCTCGCTCTCCCCCGGCCTGGACGCACACACCCAGGGAGCTCCCGGGCTGCTGGCTGAAGAGGTAGTGTCTGCAACACAAGAGGTAGATACAGTGAGATGGATTGAGACACAAGGTTACAGGTCTCCTTCTCAGTTTCTTCCCTCTCACATGCTCAAGCTTCGCTGATGTGGAATGGATACAGTTTATCTTACAGATTGTTTTTTTATCCAAAAAAGTAACAATAATGTGAAAATACTTTTTAGGAAAACCACTCTGAAACTGTTTATCCATTTTAGTGAGCACAGCCAGATCAGGACATTTTGAGTCTGTATCAACACATTCTTCAATAACTGATCTTGTCCACAAACAATCAGGCCTCTGTATGGTTAACTCAGTCAGTCTATTCACATACAAACTGTAGTGCATTCATAGTGCCATCCCCCAATCTCACCCCCTACACCCTGTATGTACCGATAACAGAATAGTGATCATTCGCTCTTCAGTTGCTTCATTCAATGTACTACTACAAAATCTGTCTCTTAAATCGAGACAAATACAAGAAGACTGGTCCAAGATGACACTGTTTTCTGGGAATTGAAATAATTTTGTGGAATGACCTTAAATTTCTGTTCCTAAAATTGGACACAAACCCAGATGTGGTTCCAGATGTGAACTCCCATGACCCAAAGTGTGCTCCATGTGAACCTACTATTAATCTGTTGCAAGAAATATACATTTTCCACTTCAGAGATCAACATAGCAAGTACCACTGCTTCCTAACTCCTATCCTTATTTTCAATGGACCAAAAATATATAATAAATTAGTGCTGTCAATAAAATTAGGGCTGGTAATCGCTTAAAATATGTAATTTCGATTAATCGCATGATTGTCCATAATTAATCGTGACTAATCGCAAATTGATCGCATGTTTTTTATCAGTTTCAAAATGTACCTTAAAGGGAGATTTGTCAAGTATTTAAAACTCTTATCAGCATGGGAGTGGGCAAATATGCTGGTTTTATGCAAATGTATGTATATATTTATTATTGGAAATCAATTGACAACACAAAACAATGACAAATATTGTCCAGAAACCCTCACAGGTACTGCATTTAGCATAAATATGCTCAAATCATAACATGGCTGCTAAATGTCTGCCTACCTTGAGAGTTATTATAAAAGCACATTTAGTTGAGCCTTATGAGAACTGTCAACATGCATCTTTAAGCATTCAGCTGAATCAGAGGACTGCATTATGCATTTTAAAAGCATAATATGAACAAAACAAAACCCCCTTTAAAAACTACACCCCTCACCCTTCGACGTTTCCTCACTTGTGCTGTTGCTGCTTTGGGATCCAGCTCCCGTAGTGTTCCCAGAGTTGTGGCTGGTGGCGACTGCTTCTCGGAGGGAGCAGTTGGAGGTGGTGAGTCTGCGATTTAGAGATTCTCTTCCGGGAGCCGAGTCAGCGTTCCTCCAAACCCCACCAGCTCCTGGCAGCACACACAGGCTCTGGCTCTTCAACAGGCCCAAACATGGTGGGCTCTTCAGAGGGGACAGCTAGAGGGAGAAAAGATACAAAATGTAAGGCCTTGTCCCAAAAGTCCTCCTTAAAGTTTCCTTCATTTTAAAGTCACCCTCAGTTTTGACTGACCCTCTAAACAAGACGCTACAACAGGTGGTGTAAAATAACACCACTCATCAAAGATAATGTAGGGTAATGAGGGTGTGAAGCGCCACCATTTTTTCCTTATGTTCAAAGCAGATTCTTATTGATTTTAAATCTGTTTCTAGCATAATTACAGAAAAAACAGAAACACAAGTAATTAATACACATTTGTGCAAACAAAAATAAATAAAACAGAGATCAATATCACATCATGTCATGAACCAAAAATAAATCATTAACAGATGATGAACAAAAGATTAACAACAAAATGATAATGGATGTGATATAAATGCAGCATAGTAGACAGACTTTAAAGGGTAACATCTGTATTTTTTAACTTGGACCCTATTTTCCCATGTTTTTTGTGTCTAAGTGATGAATGGGAACAACAATTTCTGAAATCAGTCCAGTATTGAGAAAGTGAAACGAGCTGCGAGGGCAAGTGAGCAGCATCAATGTAACGTTACGTTCACTAAAAGTGCTTGTTTTTGCCACCGACAGGCTCAAATTGTTATTATAAGTGTCTGATAACATTATGGAAAGGACCCCTACAGACAAAATAAAACGTTTTTCTTACCTTTCGCTTAATCCCATCTGTTTGTTGTTGTGTCCAAGTCCCACTCAAGGAGAACTCTCGATGTAAAATTTGAATACTGTATACTGTTGCTCAAATAAATACGGGCGGCCATTGAATTCAAAGACTTCATCCACCTTGTGGAAATCTTCTAAATATTCAGCCATGACATTGAAAATCTTTTAGATAACACTAAGCTACGCTTTCTGTAGTCCAACACAACAAACTCTATTCCACCGTTGTCTTCCGGCAACACGTCACCTCGCCAGATTTCAGAACGAGACTTCTCCTTGAGCAAGACTCTTTCCATTATGTCGGACACTTATAATAACAATCAGAGCCTGTGATGGCAAAAACAAGCACTTTTAGAGGATGTAAATAACGGTGCCATATTGCCCCGATAGCACCATATTGCATCCCGTGAGCAGCTGATGTCTACAGCACTCTCCCTCAATACTGGACTAATGTCAGAAATTTTGTCTGCCAGTTGGACATAAAAACATGGGATAACAGGGTCCAGGTTGAAAAATACCGATGTTACCCTTTATGTAATTTTACAAGACCCACCCCGACAGTGTCTACTTGGGCCAGCAGTTTGGGGTTATTCTGCTCCACAGCTTCCAGACACTGGAACATGGCGGTCACGTGGGGCTCGCTCAGCAGAAAGGCATCATCTTAAAGGAAGAGACAGACAGAAGGAGAAACAGAGAGGGTGACAAAGAGAGGAAAGGAGATTAGATAATGAGAAAGATAATATTAATAATATTAGTGGGGCATATGTGAAGAAATGGAAAGTAAAAGAGAGGTGAGAAAGTCATACAGAAGGACAAGAACAAACAATTGGGGAACAGGAACAATTATCATTTTAGCTGCTTCTTACTTTAGTCTACATTTCAAATTAAACTGGACCATTAATGTGACTCATCGTCGTGACCATTATAACTCACCGTTATAGTATTTACGTGTATGCCCCAGATGCCGGAGCAGAGGTCGGAGCTGAGGCGACAGCATGTGAACCTGTAAGCTGTGAAGGAGCCAGCGCTCGGCCTTGTAGCTCTCACCAGAATTCTGTATCCCGCTGGTCAGCACCGGCTCCAGGTGACTGAACTGTGGACGGACAGAGGAAAGAAAGAAATGTGATACAGGAGCTTATTGTGAGGGGAGAGCAAGAAGAAAAAGAGGTTGGCAACAACAACACATTTGAATTATTTCTTTTAATGTCCTTATTTGTTATTTCATCCCCACTGTTTGTTATATAAAAAAGAACAACAACCGGTATCATGGGATCTTGTTCCAAATCTTATTCTATTTACTCCAAACATACTGCGGTTTGTGTGCAGCCTAGTGTGTATGATACTCCATCTATTTGTCTAAAAAAAAGCCATGGGGGAGTGGTGAAGAAACGGGTATGACATGACGTGATGCAGATGATAGGATTGACAGTCTAAACAGAGTGAGCAATGAGTGGAATGAGGAGTGAGAAAAAACATCTCAGCACAAAACTAAGAGATGGCAGACAAGATATCAACAACCAATCGTCACATGATGATTTAATCTCGGACGGGTGTGCGATAAGTCCTGCTGGTCAGAAACAGAGGACATAATAAAGATAATTAGAATCCAGCTACTCCACGTCTCTTCATTGTTGCACACTTGACAGAGGGGACTGTTCTCCACAACACACCGCAACACAATAACTTAGCGCTACAGGTAATCCAGGAAGTGTAGTGACTCTGTTGAAGGCATCTGACAGTGTGGACTATGTCAGGTATTTACTTTGCATGTAACTAAAAACTTTACAAAAGAAGGAACCATTGTTTTTGTCTTGCAGGCAGTCCGGCTCTCAAATTCACTACCTATTTTCACTGCCCAACAAGCTACGTCAAGCACAATTCATCAGCTAAATGAGAGTTAATTTCCTGTCACAGTTGCCAGCGGAGCAAACAAACAAATGTGCAGATGCCAAAATACAAAACTCATCAGAATGTGGTCTGGACGTGGAGCCTGGCTACAAAGCCGCAGTTTATTCTCTCCTACAAGTAAAACAGTGAATACAATGCATAGGCTCATCATCATTTCTTGTGTATGAATATGAATTACAGAACTGAAACATACCAGCCCCCTCTTACAGTAAATGTGGAAAGTTCTCAAAAATTCAAACACTGTTTTTAGCTTTTGAAACACAAACCAAGCAACAAGGTGACTCATGATTAGGAGATAAATAAAACTATGGTGCAAAAAAACTGATAAAACCTGGGGTAGAAGTACCTGTGTACCTAAGAAGCATGTGTAGAAACATTTTTTAAATAAATCATCAGCTCAGCTTTGCAAGTTTTGTCAGTGATTTATTTTCCCTTTATGTTCAAGCGTGACACTTGTGATCCTTCAATACTGATTATATAGTTGTAATTACATTTTCCCATGCTCACTCTCCTCCTCAACATTAACGTCTTATCAGCAAAGCCCTAATCGCTGATACAGTGACTTTTATTTCTTCAGTTGGCGGGAACCTGCTTAACATTAAGGGTAAAATCAGTATAAGACAAAAACGTAGCTTAGAGGTAGCAATGTGCCTCTTTCATGTTTAGAGATTTGTATACTGACTAAACTTGAAAATATTTACATACCACCCTGAAGGTTGCTGGCAGGATTCATACCTGTTCAACGTGCGAGGCGAGGTGGGGGCTGATGTAGCGAACACACCACACAAATGGCCAATAGTCTCTCTGCTTGTAGTACACCTGCAACACAAAACCAGCATGACCCAGTTACAGAGAAAACCAGCTTCAATAAACACAATAAGCCATTATGAAGAGGAAGTGCGTCCCTTAGTGAACCATTTTCCCCTGTATTTCAGGAAGTGAACAGATAACACTGGTAATACCTTTCTAATAATGTAAATACGTGGCGAAATGTAAGAAAAATGATCAGCTACATTGGTAAAGCGTGTGATAAAACCTATTACACCCATTCCTGACAACCTGTGGGTGAGTGATAATCTTACTCTCTGATGAAGAGAAAGGTTACATTTACTAATGTAGCTTAAGTTTTGATTACTTTTGAAGGTTGTCAGTGGCATTTGTCTGTAGCATCTGCAGCTGCAATCAGATTCCCACCAATGCAGAATGTGATATCGCAGGTGTAACATGGGTAATCTGGAAATATTGATTGAGCCAACCGACACTGCAGTCTGTTGTCTGATGGTGTGGTATTGTGGGGTTATGGGACAAACCTACAATCAATTACTCCTCCATGTTCAAACACAAGACTTCAGTGCAGATTTGCGAGCTAAAGCTAACTTTGACCTGCAAATCTGTCAGAGCTGGCTGGAGGTCACACAGAAAGTGATCAGTAAGCTGTTCGCAACAAATAAATACGAAAGGTGTAGGTTTTGACCTGCTCATTCTTCAATCCATGGCTCAGGATGTTGTTCATGTCCTTGTGGAGCCGTTCCAGGCCGCCGTAACGTGACCACACATTGGGGTTGTTGGTGGACAGAAGACCCTCCACTGTGGTCTTCAGGCTGGACAGCAGCTTCCAATGCTCCTTCCTGTGAGGAAAACAGAGCAGCAGGAAAGAGGAGATGGACAGGGTGAGGGAGGAAGTTTAGGAATGAGGAAGGAGGTAAAGAAGTGCTGGTGTTAGCAGTGTTGTGGCTTTAAATCATTACTCATGTGAACAAAAATACGTTTACCGAAATTAAAAATCAAGTCTTCAGCAGTTTAGTTACGATAACGTTGCTTTACTCTGTACTCAGTGACTTACCGGGAATGCTGACCATCAATAAAATGTGTCAGCAGTATCACTACATCCTTGCCTAAATAGATGGATACATAAATAGACACCTACTCCCGCCAAATAAACAAAATGTTTACAATAATCCAGGTGCCTGTTAGCACAGCACAAGCAAAACTATTTGGCCTATTAGTGACATTTATGATGCAACCATTATCCCATATGATCGTGTATGTGTGTATGTGTATTAGAAGCTTTAAAGTTGATATTTTCTGCAAGCAGGGACCTTCCTAAAGTCTCAATGTTGATATCCTATATTACAAATCACAACTACTGGTTGATATGGAGCCACCTTATCTGTAGGATACAGCTATGGAAAGCTATTGCTCCAAAAGTGTCAGACACAACACAATATTATCAGGTCACATTCCCTCAGAGCCATAAAGTACTGGCTCATATCCAGGACTTCCTCTTTTTCCCCTGAAGTCAGCAGTCAAACTGAATAGTCAAACTATTGCGAACTAGTCACATAACTGCTGCAACGGGACAAACTGCCAACACTTGAGGACTTTCTTTGAGTATAGATCATTTAACTGGTCATCTGCTACTTATATACTATACACTTTAGTGCGTGGTGTGTGCTTAAATGCATTAGATATAAGAATCAGCCCCCCACATAATTCATGAATCAAAATATATCAACATTAATGGTCCAAAAATAAAGGCAGTGCAGTCATGTAGCCTCACTGACTAACCCACAATTGAGGATTATTTTGTTTTCTTTCTCTAATAAACTCACAATCATCGGATCGGACAGAGAAGTGGATGCAAATGTGAATGAAAATGGGTCCTATGGGTACCCACGAGTCTCCCCTTTACAGACATGCCCACTTTATGCAACTCCCATGCAGTTTGGGGCAAAAACCATGCCGTTTTTGAATGCAGTATAAATGTGTTATTTTGTCTATTCTAAAATGGTGTATTTCTGGTGTGTTCTTTATACTATGACAGTTTTCCTAAAATTAAATTTCAAAGACTGCAATATATTGACTTGCTTACAGTAATGCAATAAATCACAATATACTGAATCGTTACCCCTGTATCATGATACGAATCGCATCGCCAGATTCTTGCCAATACACAGCCATAATATACTATACACATTATATACTGGAATTTTAATTCCTGTTTAAGTTAACATTTTGTGGTACAAAGTTAGGAAAGTAATGTTTAAGTCAAACTTGATGTTGCCTTACATTTAAAGGAATGATCCCAGTCACTTCCAAACAGTAAAGCATACAGCTTATTAGTTAAACACTGGTATCGGATCAGTACTCGGAATCAGCTGATACCCAAAGCCCAGCTATCAGTATCTGTATCTGGACTGAAAAGGTCAGATAAGTGCATCCCTACTATGAATAGCACATTTATGAACACAAGTCTTTCTTTATAAAAAAAATAAAAAAAACACCATTACGAGTTCAGGTACCTATCTAACTAATCAAATCACATCATGTAACATGGAAAGGTGGAGGCTGAATAGAGAGCATTCTCCAGAGCATAATGTATTTATGCAACATGAGTGTGTGTGTGTGTGTGTGTGTGTGTGTGTGTGTGTGTGTGTGTGTGTGTTGGACATCATGGGGTGAAATTCTACAAGGCTCAGAGAGGTTGTTGAGGTTAGGATCAACTCTCTGTTATGTTGGGTGCATCCCGCATTAGACTCTACAGCCATCAAACGTTTCATAACAAACAAAAGTAAGCGTCATCATCGTACACGATGGATGGACAACACAAATGACAATTTGAGAAGCCTCAAGACAGATTTGTTTATACAATCTGATTTGCAAATTCTAAACAAACAAAGATAATCTCAAAGTGATAATGGCCCTGCTCTGGCCCTGATTCAGCCCCCAGCTGCTAGAGTCCTCACTAAGACCAAGAAAGTGGATCATATCAGTCCAGTTCTGAGGTCTCTACACTGGCTCCCTGTCTCTCAGAGAACTGATTTCAAAAATACTCCTGCTGGTTTACAAAGCACTAAATGGTTCAGGGCCAAAATACATTTCTGATCTTCTGCTATGTTATGAACCATCCAGACCTCCAGGTCATCTGGATCAGGTCTGCTTAGTGTCCCCAGAGTCAGAACTAAACATGCAGAAGCAGTGTTCAGTTTTTATGCACCAAATATCTGGAACAAGCTCCCAGAAACCTGCAGGACCAACTCCAACTCTGAGTGCTTTTAAATCAAAGCTTAAAACTTTCCTGTTTTGCTGCTGCCTGTTATTAAACCAGATAATGATCTTATACTGCACTAGAGCTTTTTACTCTTGTGTGTTATATTCTATTTTAACTGCTATCATAGCTTTTATTTTTAGCTGGTTTTTATTTTCTAATCTTTAATGTTTTATAACTGTTTTAATTATGTCTTAATGTTCTTTTGCACTTTGTCGCAATGGTTTTGAATGTTTATGTAAAGCACTTTGAATTGCCCTGTTGCTGAAATGTGCTCTACAAATAAAGCTGCCTTATGCCTTGCTCATCATCATCATCATCATCTGTGTACCTATAATGCCCTAAAAAGGCAGGAAAGTCTACACTACTGAAGCAATACTCACAATACTGATGTCAACAAGTATATATGTGCATTGTTCGGACTGAAAGGTCATTTCAGCCTCTCTTGTTTACAGCACACACGGTAGAAAATGCGTGAATTTGTGCAGCAGTTCCTCTTTAACACGCTCTTCTTCCAGTAACCCAGTGCTGTCAACTAATGCCTGGTATTCATGTCAGCTGGTGTACAAAAAAGCTTGCTAAATTTGCTAATACTGTTAAACCTAATGTGACTTTTTAAATTCCTTTAATAGTGTGTTATAATATCTTGCACAATGCAACCAGCGACTTGACTCTCAGATGTCAGCTTCATCTGACAGCTAGCTGTTAGCTGTTAGCACAACCCAGCTAGCAGATAGCTAACAGTTAGCACTACTAGGTAGTAAATGTCCTAGCAGTTAAACAAATGTGCTTAAATGCAGCCAAACGCTCATTAATTAGTCACATTAGTTGCCTTTTAATATCACACAGGCTGACAAACCACGCAGCTAGCTTGTATTGTTTGTTTCAAGCTGTCAAACACTGACATGCCAGGTTAGCCTAGCTTCACAGCTAGCTTAGCTTTACAGCTAGCTAGGTTAGCTTAGCTTTACAGCTAGCTTAGCACTCCAGCGTCAGTTATCCACCAGTGTTGCTAGCTAGCTAGTGTTGCTAGGTAGCTAGGTTGCTAGGTAGCTAGCCCAGTCCAGGCTGTCACTCACCGTCGCTCCTCCGCCTCTCCCTCCGCCGGTACCTCCATGTCCTCCGGGAGGAACCGAGTACCGTACAGAGCTGCCAGCTTCCCCGGTATCTTATCTCATACAGCGGGCTGTTACCGCAGTAGTAGAGCAGCTTGAAGTAGTTACTTCCAGTCTTCCTCCATGTCTCCGCCCCGCCTGTCTGTCTGTCTGTCTGAGCTGTGGATCACAACAGAGGAGGCCGCATGACCTGCTGTCATCATCAGCTAGTGGGCGGTGATGTTCTCTGCTCTGCCCACTTTATAACAATAATCATGTTTTTACTCCACAATAAGACCCTAGTTCTTTGTTTCTTAGTTGTTTTTGAAAGTATGTTGGCGGGTTAGTAGGTGAGTTTGCAGTTTGCAGGACTTGCTATATGTAAAGTTAACAATAAAACACTCTGAAGTGTCTGGTGTTGAAGTGTCTGGTGTTGAAGTGTCTGGTGTTGCCATCTAGTGGCTCGAACACTCAGACACTCAGATGATGTGTCAAAAATTAAAAATATATCCTGAATGGTTACAAATATTGACATTTTTTTTTTTCAATATTATATTTATTGTTTTTTTGTTCATTTTGAAAAAACAGAACAAACATTCACAAACATCCCCAATAATAACAATCTCGGTACAAAGAAACTTAATAAACCTAATATTAATATAAAATAAGCCAGTATAGATACAGGAAAAACATATATACAAAAAATAGATATATAAGTAAAAAGAATATACACAAGTAAAAAATATTGACATTTTATGTTTTATTTTACACTAAGAATGTCAGTGAAACAGCTTTAGATACAACACAATTTTTTAAATTTGTATTTAACCTTTATTTTTATTTAACCAGGAGTAAAAAAAACTCATTGAGATTAAAAAGATCTCCTTTCCAAGAGTGTCCTGGCCAAGATAGGCAGCAGCACAGTTACACGGTTGCAGACATAAAACAAACATAACAATTGAAAACGAAGACAAAGAGCAAATTACAGAATCATAAGGTATCAAAAAACATTCATCAACATTCAAAACATCTACAGCCAGATGTGCCTGTTTCCAAATCTTTTAGAAGCACTTTAAAGACATTCAGTGAGACCAGCTCTCCAAGTTTCAGGTCATCTAGTGGCTCAAACACTCAGACATTCATATAATGTGTAAAAAATTAAAAAATGTTTTTTAATTTTTTAATCTATATAGAAAAAATGGATACCACTGACATTGAAGTTTTAAACTGCTGACCCCATACTACATATAATTCACAACTTATACTTAGTTTTTTTTATTTATTTTTTTATTTATTATTATTAATTTACTTATCTTTTTGTGTTTTTGGTCCTTTCCTATATATATACAGTATATATATATATATATATATATATAAATTATAAATATAGTTGATAGATAGGACTCTCTTCTCAGGCCTGGTCTTAAGAGGTGACTGCTCTTCCTGATCCAGGCCTGATTACCCTGATCACTGCTCATTTGTGTTGAATGGAGCCAGTTGAGGTATTTGACTGAAATGCCTCAACTGGCTCCTACTGTACATGTACTATGCTGGCCTGAAATTCAGTGGGCTTCATGCTGAATCCTTTGTGGACAAAGGTAAGTACAAGATGCTGACTTGGTAAGTGACCTACAATAGTCTAATAAAGACACTAGCTTACATATATACCTGTTTATTAATTTAATAGCACTTATTTAATAGGTTAAAGATTACTCACTCTTTTGTACTTTGATTTCTTTGTTTTTTTTACTGAGGTTACAATGACCTGAGATACAGGTATGGAAATCATTAAAAACATTATCAACATTATTATCAGTAATTCATATAATATTTATCTTACGCCCTGTGTTATTTGTTCTTACTCAGGTGCAGATGGCCCACCGGAGAGAGAAGACAACGTGGAGGACCTGTATCATGATTATATTATATAAAATATTCATGACTTGTTTTTGATGTCAGGACAGGACTCCTGTGTCTCCTGGGGCACCTGAGAGTGGATGTCAAGCAACCGATTATCCCAGGAAGCTGCAGCACACAGTCGAACACACTTCAGCACCAAACCTGCTTCCAGAGCCCAAACCAGTGCCGCAACACTGAAGAAGAAGAAGATGACAGCTCCAGTCGACACGATGAGGAGCGTCCCAAACTCACCAGTGCAGATGAAGCTGTCACTATGTGCTTCCTCTGTGGTGGCAGGTTTGTGAAGCTCCTCACACACGCTGCAGCATCTGCTCGCCTCCATGTGCACAAATCAAGACGGTCAAGAAAGAGACACCGACAGACCTTTATTATAGTTTATAGGCACTATTTTATATCATTATTTTGCCTACAATTGTTTACTGTGCAGTACCTTCCTACACAGTAGGTTGATGTTTGGTGTTGAATTCATTAAAATGGACTAAATGTAACTTGATCCAGTGTTCTGTGAGATCCTCAGTGATGCTGCTTTAACATGAAACTTCTTAAATACTGAATCCACTGCAGGTGTCACAATGTTTTTATTGGCTAAAATGCTTTCAGATTTCTAAACATTTTGACACCGATGCTATAAAACTCCATCAGATTTTTTTTCATTGAAGCCTGAAAATCCACAGATTGCCCTCACTTTAATTTGGACAAAGTAGTAGGAATCTGGTCAAATCAAGTCTAATTTTAGATAAAGTATTAAAAAGACCTCAAGGCGGTGAAGCCTAAAGTTTGGGAGGAATTGCTGACTTTTGTTTAATGTTTTTATATATATATATATATATTTAAATATATTTCTTACGCCCACCCTTGGGCACCCAGCACCACACATAAGAAACCTCGCCTTAATATGAAGCAAATGTGCAATTAAGTCACAATAGATTGGGACTACTTCTGACTAAAGGTGTCAACTTGGGTCAAATGTGGAACAAACAAGATCTCATCACACATACAAGAGGGCCAACTAAGGTGCTGCCATAGAGTCAAAATGAGCAGCAACCACACAAGTAGCCAAATCAGTGGGTGCCCCTCCCACTAGGTACAACCACCATGAGGTGAAAAACAAACCACCACAAAACCAGACAAAGTTACTGCGTTTACCAACACAAAAACAGTAACACAGGTGACCAACACAAAAGTGGATGGAGGCTCTACCAGAGAAAGAGCTCTCTGAAGACACATGACTGCTCAACAGGATTAACCCTAGTCATCTCTGCCACCTGCTGTTAATAAATAATATTGCATTCATGTCTGCTGCCCCCTGTTTGAACTCACAGGCCTTTGAATCTACAGTATAACCCAATGAGGATACATTGATTACATTCATTCTCTACCTGCTGATCCCAGACTGTATATTTAACATAGTCAGACATTACAAACGCATGTTGTTCAGCCAAACATTAGGATCCTGAATTTTCCAAAGTAACCAAATACGTCTTTAATTTTGAAGAAAGGTGTATAAAATTATTCTAAAATAATTAGGTGGAAAACAGACATTAACTACAGATAAATAAAGAAAGTACAAAATAAATAATAAGAGGTGTATAAAACTAAAATAAGAAAAAATAAACTATACAAAAGCAATTAAAGACAAAATTATAGCAGCAGAGTCAGCAAGTCTAGTACATTGTACACCGGTCTAATATATAATATGATTACGTAATGACACTTAGTGTTTGTCTGGAATTATAATAGAAATATAATACAGCATATCATTTATTAAAACAGTATAAAATATCAAAATAATATAGTATAATATACTATCGTGTAATCTAGTATGGGAAGACATCTACAACATTTCCATCTGATGTCTAAAATTATAATATTTCACCCTGTGAAAACATTGTATACTTTCAATGAAGAGCTGGAACGAGGTGATCCGCAATGTATATGTTATACCGTCATACAGAGAATAAAATTATTTTCCCAGCTCTAAAACTATAGGAGAAATGTACTTTAAGGCAAATGTTTGGCTTTAGGTATTAACATTTACCCAAACTTCAAATTCAAGTTGAAAAAAGCTCTACAGAGAACAAATACTCTTTCTTTATGTTTTCTTTCTCATGGACGACATTTTGACTTGTCATGGCAGGTAAAGTACAGGTGTAACTGCTAACATTAATGATGTAATGATATAATCATGTCATCCATCTGAGAACATTATCACTTTAATTCATATAATCTCAGATTGTTAGTAGGACTGGGTGTTACAATCCCTGAAGTTTCTGCACTACAGTTTTCTTGAGTGGGGTTGTTCTTGGAGATGACTCCTAGATGATGTCGCCACCATTCAGACGTATATTTAGTTGTGTACCTCGACGTCATCGAGTGTTTCGTCCTTTTATCACACACTTGCCCAGACAGTATGTCTTCTTTTCAGCCACGGCTGGTGACTGCTCCTATCGGCGGCATTTATTACCAACAGTGAGAAATGTAAACCTTTTGATCAGAATACATTTATGTTCTTTCAATGTTCATTTTATCTATGATGTATTTAGCCTGAGGATGCTATAATAAAACACTCCTGGCTGTTCCCTCCACCTTAGCAAACACTTTCATATCACATCCACATGATGTCACCACAGGCTTGAATTGTCTGTTAAGTCCATGCACTCAAGTTTACATGAGTCAGTTTTATCACTGGATGTTAGTGGTGGCGAGGGTGGGGCTGTAGATGACTGAATGGTGAGTAATCGTCATTGCAGCTGCAAAACACACACACACACACACACACACACACACACACACACACAAAGCATAAATCACTGCTTCCTTCCCCCGTGCTGTGCGACATTATATGTCACTTGAGATTCGTTGGTACTATTAGGTGACGCTGAGACATATAAGACAATAATCGCTAGTGACTATTTTGCTGAGAGGACACATTATTTCTGAACATATTTACTCTCTGAGAATATGTTAAAAACCCCTGTGAGTGCAGATCTACTACATACATAAGTGCAATTGTATCAACTAGTGATGAGTTTCTAAAGGACAATGCTAAAATCCTTATAGCGAGTTTCTTTATCTAGATGGTTTTGCTAATTCCAATCTCATAATACCTGTGCAAGAAGTATTCAGAGCCTTTTCCTTAAAGGTACAGTGTGTAGGATTTGGTGGCATCTAGTGGTGTGGTTACAGATTGCAACCAACTGAGTACCACTCCGCTCACTCCTCCCTTTCCAAGACTGCGGTAGCGTGATCCGCCGTGTGCAAAACCGTGGTAACGCCGTTCACCTCGCTCAGATACCATCCTTACCATGATAACACTACTTTAGGAGCAACGGAAGTCAGATGGCGGCTGGCGGTACCACGGTTTTGCCCTCTGCGGATCACGTTACTGCATGGAAGTCAGACGGTGGCAAACGAAGCTAACGAAGACACAATGATTCTTAGTTTCAGGTGATTATACACCAATGAAAACATAGTTATGAATATTATATTCCATTTCTGCTGATAGATCCCCCGAAATGTTACACACTGTTCCTTTAAGTAAAAGTAGTAATATCAAAATGTACAAATACTTGTTACAAATAAAAGTCCTGCATTTAAAATTTGACTCAAGTAAAAGTACAGAAATATTGTCCTCAAAATATGCTTAAAGTATCAAAAGTAGAAGTATGGATTATGCAGATTGGTGTTATTTTATAATATAGTTATTGGATTATTGTTATTGATGCATTAGCATGTAAACAGCATTTTGGTCTTTGGGCAGGGGGATGTTTGTACATGTATTTCAATATAAAGCACATTAACTTTTCTTGTAATGAAATGTGATATTTAAAGGAACATTGTGTAACATTTAGGAGGATCTATTGGCAGAAATGGAATATAATATTAATAAGTATGTTTTCTTTTGTGTATAATTACCTGAAAATATGAATTGTTATGTTTTTGTTACCTTAGAATGAGTCGTTTATGTCTACACAGGGAGCGGGTCCTCTTCATGGAGCCGGCCGCCATGTTTCTACAGTAGCTCAGAACGGAAAAACCAAACACTGGGCCTTTCACGTTTTCACGTTTTCATGTTGGCCACGTAGTTCTTCTACACGCTTGGCACACGAGAGAAGCTTCAGCTGGTTGCAATCTGCAACCTCACCACTAGATGTCGTCGAATCCTACACACTGCACTTTTAAGAAAAAATGTCTTGCTTCGCCCATTGATGTTTGCTTTATTGACATGATTGTAGATTTTGTAGGTAAAATTTAAATCTGGAAAAGTACCTAGTAATTGTATCTATAGTCTTGAAGTACTCAAAACTTCAAAATTGTACTTAATAATTGTGCATAATATACACATTATATTCTGCTGACCGTATTTGATACGTGTCAGGAGTCAGGGCATGTCAGGATAAGTTAGTAATCAAGTCACAGGGAGAGGAAATTCAGCTTCAACCCTTCATTCATGGTCATGAATTTACTGAACTGTATTTGCTCAGAGTGACGTGAAAACACCCCATTCTTACCACAACGCTGTGTGAGCAGCTGTGACTCAGAGCTGCAACACGCTGTGGCATGACCACACATGATGTGAGTTCAAGGTAGGTGGTGAGTAGGAAGAGTTGTCACGGTGACGCAGAGCCCGGTTGATCCAGTTTTTTTTTTTTATCTGGAACAATGTGCCAGTTGTTGCTCTTTAATGTTATATCTTCATGGATGAGTCAGAAAATGGATGATGTGTAAAACTGCACATTCAGACGGTTTAGCAGACATGTAACACGTAGCATATCCAACACAGAGAAGGAAGTGTGGTGTAGTCTATTTTGTTTATGTTATACAACACAATGCTTCATCATTCCCAAGTAGGGAGTGAGATAAAAAGCTTTGTAACAAGATTTTTGACATGATTAAACAAAAATCTAAGGCCCTGCAGAAGTCAACACAGACACTGTGGTATAAATTTCCCTGAAGGGCCATTCCACCTTTCTTTGTACCTAAATGATCAGATTACATTTAACTTTGTAAAACTCTAAAAGGGAAATTGGAGTCACATGGTGTCACGTGTAAACAAAGAAACCAGCGTTTCATGGAACTGTTTTCTTCTGCAAAGTGCAAATAAGTGCAACACCCTGCTGGCCGATTCTTCTCATTTTATTCCCATTTTGTATTTTACAACAATTTGTAACTTTTAAAAGTACAGTGTGTAGGATTTGGCGACACCTAGTGGTGTGTTTGCAGATTGCAAACAACTGAGTACCCCTCCGCTCACTCCTCCCTTAACGTGAGCCGCCGAGCGCAAAACCGTGGTAACGCCATTCGCCTCTCTCAGAGGCCATCCTTCCCACAATAAGACTACTTTAGGAGCAACAGAAGTCAGCCGGCCGCTGGCGGTACCACGGTTTTGCCCTCTGCTTCTCATGTTACCGCAGTTTCACAAGCGTGTCAGAGAACTACGGTGGCCTTCAGGTAAAGTAAAAATGTGAAAGGCTCTCTCTCTCTCTCTCTCTCTCTCTCTCTCTAGAGAGAGAGAGAGAGCGTGTGGTTTGTCCGTTCTGGGCTACTGTAGAAACATGGAGGCGCAACATGACGGACTCCATGAAGAGGACCCGCTCCCCATGAAGATATGAAGAGCTCACTCTAAAGGCCCTGACACACCAAGCCAACAGTCGGCCGTCGGACAGTTTGGTGCCGTCGGTGAGCGTCCGTCGGCCTAGTGTGTGCGGCGTGTCCCGCACCGTTGGCTCTAGTCTGCCCTTGTCGGAGATTTTTGGCCGATTCAGCATGTTGAATCAGCAGCGGAGCCCGTCGGAGAGAAATCACTCTGATCAGCTGTTCAGCTTAAACAAATCAGTGCACGAGAACAGAAACGGACGTGAGGAAAGCAAGCCAACGAGTAAAGTCAAGAGGGCACACACAGAAGGCTCTTCTCATTTTTCATTTTCATCTCAGATCAGTTGCTTTCACAACGACATGGCCGTCTGGAATGAAGCTAAGAGATGAGTGAGAGTGGTGTGAAAATGGTCGCCAGACGCCGCTTTGTTTCATGTACATATCATAACAACAACTTGTATATCAGCAGTCCTCGGTCTTCCGGTTTCCCTTTTTGAATGACGAATACAGACTACCGCGACCTGCTGGTGTGGGGAGTTATTTCATTTCACGCAGGCGCAGAATGTACGTGCTAACTGGCCGTCAGATGTAGTCTTTGCGGTGTCCGAGTGCAACTTTTTGGCCAAGACAAAGGCGACGTGAGGCAACTGGTGGCCTTCGTCTCCGCTAGTTCTCTGATGTCGGTTTGGTGTGTCCCCAGCTTTACCTATAACAAAAACACAATGGTTCTTAGTTTCAGGTGATTTTACACTAATGACAACATATTATATTCCATTTCTGCTAACAGATCCCCCAAATGTTACACACCGTTTCTTTAAGATTACAGGTAAAATGTCAAGGTATTCATGAGGAGTATGAAACTGATGCAGGTTATCAAGATATAGGATCCGTTAGAGAGAAAGCGAGAGGAAGCATATTTTAAAGGGTCAGTAAGTCAGCCTTATTTCCAAGAAAGCGATGGATTGTGACTCAATTACTTACTTCCTCTTAAAAACTCATTATTTGGCACGCTCTCTGTTTTGAAACAAAGCTCCCCTCCCACTCGCGTCAACAGGCCAAGTTAATTCAAAGGAACAAAAGGTGGGAATGAATAAGGTCATCAATATTGCTGCATTTTCTTCTGGTCACTGGTAAAGAATAATAAAGACTAGAGATTATTTAATGCTTTTCGCTGAAGCTACAACATTTTATTTCTTATGATCATTACCCGATCTAAGACACACTGGATGAGCCGACTTTGAAGGATTATATTCATGCGGCACATCTGTGATGAACAGATGAGTTATTATAGAGTAACCATTTTCTCTCTGTTGAAAAGCGAGTATGACAGTTCACAGTTTGATTTAGGACGTGACAAACGTGTCAGAGTCTTTGAGAAACACGGTGAGTCAGCACCTGGCAAGAGAAAAGAACAGAAACATTAAATTTGATTTATTGACCTTGGCATGTATAACTTATTATTCTTTGCTCGGTTTAGAAAGTAGAACAACTTATAATTAAAATAATATTTTGAATTGAGATCTTTCAGTTGTGGAATTGACGTCAGCTTGGTGGCGATGGAGGACATCAAGTTACATGCCAGAGTTGCTTTGGAATCACCACCTTTCTGAACGAGTGATAATTTATGTCTGAAATAACAGGCAAGTGGTGAGTGACTCAGGATGCGTCATTTAGGATATCACACCTGTCTCTGTACCAGGTGTCAGCTTTCCTTCCTTCCTCAGAAAGGTTTTACGTCTCCTTCAAGCGAACTCACAGAGATTATTTACTTCCCTATCGGATTCTGGGGAGTCTCCTGTTGTTCCCAGGAACTGTTGGCTTTACTGATTAAGTCATTAATATGGAAAAATAGAACTAGAGATGTTCACATCATAGACATATTTAGACACATTTGTGGTCAGATTTTTGTTGCCATTTTGAACATTATAGACACATTTTAAAGATTTATGCTAAAGATGTCATACAAAGTAGTGAATGTAAAGACCACCAAATTAATTTTTTATTTTAATTTTCTTAAACCTGCAGTAGGCAGAATATTTTTGGCATCATTGGGCAAAAATTCCATATTAACCTTTCAGCATATTGTAATTCAAGTGTTCTGAGAGAAAACTAGACTTCTGCTCCTCCATGGCTCTGTTTTCAGGCTTTAAAAAACCTAGTCCATGACAGAAGACTTTGGCCAATCACAGGTCATTTCAGAGAGAGAGAGCATTCCTATTGGCTATGCTCCAGCTGGTGGGCGGTGCTTGGTATTTCCTCGACTGATCTCAACATGGCTAATAGGCATTACAGTAACATAATATTGATTCATATTTGATCAGTGCTGCCTAGTTTGACCGTTTGATTGGAGTTCAAGAGTGATAGACAGCTGCTCAGAGACGGCAGACTCTAGATTAGCTCTGATTGGTTGTTTACCTCCGGTCTGTGAAATCTTGCAGATGCCATTAGGAGCTCCGGAGGACACAGAGGAACATGATTTTTATCAGATTACCTGTCTCATGCACTACTGTCAGGATATAGTGACCGTTTAATAAAAATAACTTTTTTTAATCGTATTTGCTCCGTTTCTACCTCACTGCTGCTCTAGTTCAAAAATGCCGTTTTTCTAAAAGAATACCATGTTTACGCTTTTTCCTTCAACATCTTACATATTTGACAACCTCGCTAAAATAGGCCCTTTTCACAGCAGGCATTTTGACTTGTGATAACAGGGTAAACACAGGTGTAATTGATAAAATGAATTACGGACATAATTAATGTTATTAATTACACCTGTGTTTACCCTGCAATGACATGTCAAAATGTCTGCTGTGAAAAGAGCCTATTACAGAAAGGACTATACGCACAATTAAATGCTATAATTACATTTTTTTTTAAACATTTAGAATTTAAACTGCCTTTATGTTATTTTATTGTAGTTATACATTTTATATATCAATCATTTGTCTTTATTTTTTCTTCTTTACTTTTCATGTCCTGTCTGTTTTATTTTTCCTGAAAATGGGACATGATTAGCTTTATGTCACTTTATATCTTCAGATGTTCTCCAGGAAATGAAAAAATACTTGACCCAGTTACCTGTATCCTGGGGATTTCCCCTTTTTCGCTTTCTCTCAATTCTTCAAACGTTCAGTTGCTTAAACTTCTTTTGTCCTCTGATAGACAATGTGCGCTATTACAATGGATATTAATGAACATCCTCCTGTTTTAACACAACGGATCAAATCTTCACTGGACTTCAGTCACATGGAGACCTTTTAGGCTTTTTATTTTGAAGGACAAGCCAATTCAACTCTACTAAATCAGGGACCCTTTTCTTTCTCTACTGGTAGAAGTGTGGAAGTAGTCCAGACTCCAAAACGAGGACTTTGTGGACTTGTAAGGGAACGAGAGGTTTCACTGAAGACATTTTGACCCGTCACAGTAGGAAAAACACAGATGTAAATAATAAAAAAATAATGACGGCTGAATTCAATTTAGCTGCTACAGTTTCAGGGTGTGCATGGTAGGCCTACCTCTCATTATCACATACTAATTTACAATCCTGTTTACACCCCTGTGTACATATACTACTTCTCATCATGCATATACATACTACATCCTGTTTTCATTCAGTTTTCCCATCTGAAATACTGTCATCAACTAAATTACAAATTTACATTTACATTACTATTTTATACCTGTGTTTATATGTATTTTAACTGAACTATTTTATGCCTTAGATTATTATTTCCCCCATCCCCTTTAATATTATTCATATATTATGAGCATTGTTGAAGGAACCTGAGACCAAAGATTTTCATTGCCAATTACTGCTTTGCTGGGAATGACAACTGACAAATAAAGAACCTTGAACCTCATTGATGTTTGTATTTTCATTTAAAAACAAAAAACTGCCTCAAATTTGCACACTTTGCTAATGTCTATAGCATGTTAGATGTAGTAGCATGGAATATTTATAGTGTATGTTACTATATTCTTCATATTGTGTATTCTATAGATATACTTTATATCTCTAATGTTGATATGTATATTTACCTATATTAACCTACTGCTGTAACACAAGAATTTCCCAATTAGTGATCAATAAGGTACATCTATCTACAGCAGGGGTGTCCAAACTACGGCCCGCGGGCCAACTGCGGCCCGTGGTCCATTTTTAATTGGCCCGCAGCAAATTCTAAAAATATAATGGAATATGGCCCACATATGAAACTAGCAGTTATGAAAACTGTCAACATAATTCGAGCACGAGGGCTCCACCATAGAGAATTTCAAGCTTTCTTATCTGATGTTGATGCTGAATACGGGGACCTACTCTAT
>CAKALU010059937.1:0-16071 GCA_916700995.1 Hozukius guyotensis | reverse complement strand
AGAAAAGAACACTGTACCTAATGTGAAACATGGAGGAGGCTAGGTTATGTTATGGGGCTGCTTTGCTGCATCTGGCACAGGGTGTCTTGAATCTGTGCAGGGTACAATGAAATCTGAACACAATCAAGGCATTCTGGAGCGAAATGTGCTGCCCAGTGTCAGAAAGCTTGGTCTCAGTTGCAGGTCATGGGTCCTCAAACAGGATAATGACCCAAAACACACAGCTAAAAACACCCAAGAATGGCTAAGAACAAAATATTGGACTATTCTGAAGTGGCCTTCTATGAGCCCTGATCTAAATCCTATTGAACATCTGTGGAAGGAGCTGAAACATGCATTCGGAGAAGGCACCCTTCAAACCTGAGACAGCTGGAGCAGTTTGCTCACGAGGAGTGGGCCAAAATACCTGTCGACAGGTGCAGAAGTCTCATTGAGAGTTACAGAAATCGCTTGATTGCAGTGATTACCTCGAAAGGTTGTACAACTAAATATAAAGTTAAGGGTACCATCATTTTTGTCCAGGCCAGTTTCATTAGTTTGTTTTTTAAAATGATTCTGTTGAACCACAATACAAAAGCAATATCTGATTTTCATTAGTTAATTTTCAGTGAATTTTTATTTATTATTACTTTTGTCAGTTTCAGGTTATTTCAGTGACCATTGTGGGTTTTTCTTTCTTTAACGGAAGGGTACCAACAATTTTGCCTACGTGTGTATGTTAAAGGAGAATATATGTATGTGAAAGGAGAATGTATGTGTGTGAAAGGAGAATGTACTGTATGTGCGAGTGAAAATATATGTATGTGTTGAAAAGTAAAGTATATATGTATGTGAAAGGAGAATGTATGTGTGTGTGAGAGTGAAAATATATGTATGTGAAAGGAGAATATATGTATGTGAAAGGAGAATGTATGTGTGTGTGAGTGCAAGAATGAATTATGTCTTGTACGGCCCCTCATAGGCATCTTCATGACAAATTTACATTCTTGTTGTATGGGCATGTATGGATTAACCAGACAGTATACAAGACAACAATGCCCCTTCTGATACAGCAGTCTGCTGTGGCCTCCAAACTTCTGTTTAGTTTATCTAAGGGACATGCTGGCCCAAATAACGGGCAGCAGATAAAGGGGCCTATAGGGGGTCGGTGCTTGTGAACGGGACAGAGAGTCACGCTAGGGGGATGTACTATAAATGTGTCAAATCCGCATACTTGCCAACCTTGAGAGGGGGTCCGGGGGTCAATAGAGGAAAATTTGAGATTCAGAGACTTTGTTTCCTGAGTTCTGGTGACTTTTAAAGAATGAAAATAACAAAATATTAAGTACACTGCAACAGCATTTTTTGTTAAATAGGCCTACTTTTAATTTTACTTTTAATTCTCAGGAAAGAAAACTGAATAATTCGTCCCCTCTGGTGAGAACTTGTGTGAATCTCTGGCATAAACTAATATTCATCAGTTTTTATTATTTGTTTTGCCCCTGCTTTAGTATTTCTTTCTCTTAGTACTCTCCATTTCTCTCTCCTTCTCTCACTCACTGTAAGTCCTTTTAGACACAACGTGAGAGGTCAGTGTCTCAAACCTGTTATTTCTAACGGCTTACGTCGCACCACGACGGCTTTTCACTGCGTCGAGCAAAGCCCAATCTTTGGGTGCTGCGCGCTGTGATGTGTGTCAAACTGTGTTGTGTCGCAAACAGCTCTCTTCCACCGGGAGACAGCATTAGGTGTAGCTGTATTGTCGTCTGGGTGGAAACAGTAGAGCTTATACACGCTGTACAGAGCCAGAAACAGGTTGAGATAACGAAAAGGAAAGAAAGGTGCGAGTCTCATGGGAAAATCGGGAGAGTTGGCAAGTATGCAAACCCACCCCGCCCCAAAGATCAACCTTGCTCTGTATTATTTGAATTAATTTCATTTCAGTACTGCAATGTCCCCGTAGAGACAGATAACCTTGTCTTTAACATTGCTAAAATGACACTTTTCCTGCCAAATACCGCAATGAACACACAGGATCAAAAATGTGGCACATATCTTTTTTATTGGTATTTGAATGTGAAAACACTGCAAATTCAAATTTCAAAGCTCTACAAAGAGGCTAAAATGTGCCATGAACATGCTGTGTAACCTTTATATCCGTAATGAGTAATGCCATGCCAATGATTCTCACTATTCAGAGCCATGGTCTCCATCTGTGAGGGGTCAGTCAAAGAAAGTGCTCGTCTAACAGTATCTGAAACCCCCAATCTTATCCGACATTGGAAATTGGGGGCTGAATTTGACAACTCTCTGAAACGGACAATCTTACAATCACTTTATGGAGCGATTGGCCAGGTGCGTGGAGCTGAGAAAGTAGATGGAATTTGAGCTGTCTTTTATAATTCTTCACACAACTACTTCATTTCAAGCATACTCAGGCCTTTAAGGAGTCAGTATGCTTCAACAAAGTGTAACGTTTTGTGCAGCACCATGAATGTCTTCAAGGAGAGACTGTGAGACAACCCAATTTATAGAGTTCAGACAGATTCGCTGAAGCCACAGAGTTCTTGGAGAGAGACTGGGGAGGCAGTGGGATGCAGCCGGTGGAGGCTATGATGACAGGCTTTTTTTTTGCTCTGCCATTGAGTGTGACCTTCAGATCAGGTGTAAGCACATTGGACGTCGCCATCGAGCAAATGTGTTGGTTTCAAGCATACTGAAACCGTAAAGGGTAACAGGATGTGAAATGAATTGATCATTTCCCTAACATTTCAATGTCCCAATACAGAAGGTTGCAAATGTCTGTTTTCCTAACATGTCAGGTCCTTAAAGAATGCACACTCCGCATAATTCAGGACTAAAAAAGGTAAAATCCTCAACGTACAAGTTCCCCATCAGCTACATCCCTAGTATCTCAAAGTCCTAATGATCTCAGGCCACGAAGTGTTCCTACACTCTTCAACCATGTTGCACTTTAGCCTTTATGCCAACATGTTAAAGGTACCCTATGGAGTTGTCTTGTAAACACAGTTACACTTAAGCTGGGCATACACTGTACAATTTTAGACATGTTGTTGTGTACTTCCTACTCCTACTGTATGAGTAGATTATTTTCGATGTGAAGCCAAAGCTCACTATTTAGGTGATCACACTGTACGTTCCGATCGTCAGTCGCGACCTGAGTGATCACACTGTACAAAGTGTTTTAAATAGTGAGGTTTTAGCAAAGACGCATGTGTTTGGGAAGTAGTGAGCATATGACTGGATAAATGAGACTTTGGATTATGCTGCACAGGTTGTGTGAGAGTTCGTAAACAGAGGTTCTGATATAGTTTTGCTGTTGTTATACGCGGCCCCCATTTACTTCAATTCATCAAGACTTTTCTCTGTTGATTTACTCTTCGTTCACTATGGAGGCATGCCAGAAAAACAACGTTTTCTTCACAAATTCAAGGTTACATGGGCTGAGTAATTGATGTAAAAATGGTCATTTTGGGGGTGAAGTAGTCCTTTTAAGAGATCTAGTTTTATACCAAGTATACAGTATTTAGCAGATCCATGGAGAATTGGTGGCATTACATTGGGTGTCATGTCTTACGACGATAGAACAGAACTGTGCGATCATTTTTGTACAGAAGCAGGCAACAATGAGAAGGTGTGTATTACAAATGTATGTATGCATATTTTTACAGACAACAGCACATGCAGAGAAAACAGTCGCAAACAATCTGAGAATAGGCAGCTTAATATACAGTATTAGTTGAAACAACAGATAATTCACATAAAGTTGGGCATGAATGGAGTACATGTGTTCAGTAAGAGTATAGGAGCAGAGGGCGTGTAGATGTGTCGCTGTGACAACAAGGTAGGGCCGGAGCAAGGGCTTTCCAAGTCTAAAGGTTCCCCTCCAGAAGGACAGTTTTTAAGTCTGCAGGGCAGCTGACGGTGAAGACAGTGTGGGACGTGTTTCGTCTTTCCACAAGGGTGGCAACAGCCTCGCCCAGGTCCAGGTGGTTCAGGTAACCAGGTGCCATGCGCTCTGGAGTGGCTACACCTGTGTTGATCTTCACCTGCCAGGATCAATCAATAAAGGAGTTACTGACGTGATAGAAAATAATTCATTTATCAGAAGGAATTGTTAAAACTCACGTTTGTCAAGTATGGCTTTGGCTTATTTTCCTTGTTTAAGGCTAATACTTGTATAGAGGTCCCTTTATAATATAATATAATATAATATAATATAATATAATATAATGAAATGTCTTCCTCCGTTTTAGCGATCATGCTTTCAATCTATAGGCTACCGCTAACACTACTACAGCAATTACTATTATGTACTTACTAATAAGAGCAATCAGAATAACAGGCAAATAGTAGTACATAAATAAAAATGATAATAATAAATATTAGTATAATAATATTAGTTATGATCTGAATTTATTAAATAATGGTGATAATACAACAATTATAAAAAACTAAATAATCTAATAGCGTCATTGTTAACCCAGACATGCCATCAGTTATATTGTTTGCAATATTAGACACATATCGTTTTTAATACGTATCATACATTTCATGTTTTAAACAGGATATCATGTTAGATATGAACATCAATAAGCTAACATTAACTTATATCGATCAGCTTACAATAACGAACGTTAGCTAGCTCTTATCTGATGTTACAGAAACAAACGGTTTGTAAAGACGTAACGTTAACTTGAAGAGTTGATAATGTGAAAAATGCTTAAAGGAAAATGTGATATGATAGAATTAGTTTTTAATAATGACCTAATAATTGATTGAATCCCATCATATCGAAGGACAGACCGCTGATCCATGAACCAGAAGCAGTGAAGTTAATGTATTTAACAGTTTTTCACCAAAATCTTTGGGAAAAGAAAAAATAATTGTAACATTAAACCCTTTAATATAAAACGACTCGTTGAAATTGGTTGAGAAATGTAGACGTTCTAGTGTTTTTAATCCTGAAATACGGCAGCTCTCCTGTTCACTTGTATGTGTTTACAGGCCAGTCTTGCCCTGTCCAATATGGCGTCCATGTTGACGTACGACCCAGGAGTCAATGCGGCGTCTACATATATATGTCTATGGTGACCAGAAACGCTGACCAATCAGAGCAGACCGGGCTTTTTCAGGAAGGGGTCTTAAAGAGACAGGCGCTAAAACGGAGCGTTTCAGACAGAGGCTGAATAAAGGCATATTCAGACAGACAGTATGAGAGAAATAAAGTGTTTTCTGAGCATTAAAGCATGTAAACATGTTCTTGTAGAAACCCAAAATACAAGTATGAACCTGAAAATGAACATAATATGTCTCCTTTAATTTCAGATGGACTTGAAGTGTTTAGAAAAATCCATTACAACTTGCATTATGTGAAAAGACAAATCAGCAATTATCTAGCAAATGTCATGTTTTTAAAAGGTCTGAATTCTTTATTTAAAGCCTCTGTGGGAGAACGAACTGGATCTTGCCGCTTGAAACCACAAATAAAATCGGAATGATTTCTTTTAAGATCTTGTACTGAGCTGCAGAAACCTAAATAAACAGGTCTGAGGCTATCTGCCGGCGGTCAGGTAGATATCTTACATTAGCTTCGGTGCTTTGTTAATTGAACTCTTGCTGTATAATCCCATTAAAGTCTCACCTGGTTGAGTTTGCAGGGCACCTCGGGATACTCCTCTCGTAGTACCTGGCAGAAGGCCAGGGTGCTGGCAGCTCCTACTGTCAGAAAGCCAGTACCAGGCATCAGCAGCTTCTCACCTGCTCCTCCTGTGGCACAGAGCAGCAGAGGGCATACAACTATATCAACACACAGCTGGGCATAGTGTGCTGGGGTTGTGGTTGAGCTGACTAGAAGCCTCAACACACTCCTACTTATCGACTATGAAAAATTGTTCGGAAAAAGTAGTAGAAATTAGTAATATTTATGTTGTTATGAAGACTTAAATTGGCAACACTTTTTTGGCATCATTGGGCAAAAATTCCATAATAACCTTTCAGCATATTGTAATTCACGTGTTCTGAGAGAAAACTAGACTTCTGCACCTCCTCGTGGCTCGTGTGCGTGGAGGCATAACAAATATGGCTGTTGTCCCCAGGTGGCCTTAACATATGCTACCTGCTTATTATTAGTAGCCTAATTTATACTGGCTATGGATTGCCAACTCACTCTGCGTCTTTGTATTTGGCTTCTGTATGTACAAAAACCAAACAGCAGTTCAGTTCTCTCAGTGTTTCTCACCTCCTACACCCCATTACACACACTTGACAGAGGCTCTGCTACTAGTAGAAATAACCGGCTAAAGGAGTCACCTGTTATGAAGGTGTAGGTACAGTTGGAGTCGTCCCTCACCAAAGGGAAGAAGGCCTTCCATGACACAAATGTGCTGAAAAGTAATGTCTCCATTACCTGGAGAGTTGATGGGAGATGAAAAGAATCAGAATTTCATTCTTGCAACAGAGGAAAAGCTTCTGCAACAACGTTCAGACATGATGTCACAGGAGAACCAGGACATGCTTATCACAACTACTAAGACTACTCTTACAACTGCCGTTACTGTCACCAGTATAACTATTACAAGTAATAAAATGTGAATATGCTTTCCTGAATATAAGAAAAATCAATGTTTAATCAAATAGCGGTCTCATGTATTGGACTAGCCCAGGGGTCTGCAACCTGCGGCTCCAGAGCCGCATGCGGCTCTTTAGCCCCTCTCCAGTGGCTCCCTGTGGGTTTTTAAAAATGGAAATGAATAACTGTTTTTTGTTTACAATTTCATTTTTATTTATCATTGTTGTAGGTCTATGGTACGATGGTACGACGGAGTATCAGGGAAAAAAAAAAATCGGAGATTTCGAGAATAAAGTCATAATATTTTGAGAATAAAGTCATAGGTTTACGAGAAAAAAAGTCGTAATAGTATGAAAATAAAGTCATAATATTATAAAGTAGTAATTTTATGTGTTATTTAATTTTTTTCCCGTTAAGTTATGACTTTTTTCCTGTAATATTCCGACTTTTTTCACGTAAAGCTATGACTTTATTCTCATAATATTCCACCTTTTTTTCTCGTAAAATTATGACTTTATTCTCGTAATATTACGACTTTTTTCTCATAAAGTTATGACTTTATTCTTGTAATATTCCGATGTTTTTTCTCGTAAAGTTATGACTTTAATCTCGTAATGTTACTACTTTTTCCTCGTAATATAATGACTTTATTCTCGTAATATTACGACTTTATTCTGGAAATCTCAGATTTTTTCCCTCAATGTGGCCCTAATACTCCGTAGTACATTTACACTTTGGCCCTCACTGCATTAGACTTATATACTCAATACTTAGACTATAAACTGTGTTACCTTCATCACAATGCTCAACTGACTCCTGATGAGGACAGTGAAAACAGCATCAAAAATTATTGGATCACCGTTACCACAGTTACAGGACATTTACACCACTCGCTGCAGGAAGAAAGCACTTTGTATCATGCAGGACACAAGTCATCCAGCATATATACTTTTCTCATATCTCCCTTCAGGGAAGCTCCTACAGAGCATCAGAGCTCGGACCTCTCGCCTCAGAGACAGTTTTTACCCTCAGGCGGTCAGACTACTGAACAGTAGCACTAAATGAATGCAGAGCTGTGGATTGTTTTATGGATGTTTTAGGTTGTTTTATAATTTTATTCTTAGGTATTGTCTTATTTATTGTAGTATTTATCAGCTGTACTATTTATAGATTTTAAGGGCTGAGAGAGAGCCAGGGTAAAATGCATTTCATTGCATTTCACTGTACACTGTACTTTTAAATGCATATGACAAATAAACTTGAAACTTGAACTTGTTTTGCAGCTCCAGACAGATTTTTTTATTTATTTTTTTGCCTAAAATGGCTCTTTTCATAGAAAAGGTTGCTGACCCCTGGTCTAGCCGATGTCTGGTTTATGTTTGAGTGCTCACCCAGTGTAGTTCTTTGAGAGACTGGGTGTGTGGGGGTCCTCCCTGCCACCAACTAAAGCCCAGAGAGGAGACGATGTCCGTCACCTTCCCCACCGCCTTCAGCAGGGCCTGCTTCGCCTGCTCTGCTCCCTCCTCAGACCCTGGAACAGAGAGAAGAATTCAGGAGAAGAAAGGCTTCCAGATGGTGGTCCAGCTACTGTAAGTAGAAAGGACTTCAAAACAGCATTTTAGATCAATATGTGTGACTATGGTTCGACTCATATAGGGTTTTAAAGGCTGATTTTGATTGTTTTTGCTCTAAGCTGCTATATTTTGCCAATAGAATTTGGAGTACGATGAATAACAAGTTTGGCGACCCCCTGACCTCACTGTTTCCTCTCGACATATTAAGTCAAGGTAAGGTAAGGTCATTAGGTTCAGATGTCTAGTTTTCTCTCAGAAAACTCGAATTACAATATGCTGAAAGGTTATTATGGAGTTTTTGCCCAATGATGCCAAAAAACGTGTTGCCTACTGAAGCTTTAAACATAAGGATGTCAAAATTGTCATTGTGAGAATGTTAGTATGCTGATGTTTGCAAAGTACAGCCTCGCAGAGCATGACTTTATACTCTACGCTTGTTTTACTACTGGTACTGTGCTAATGTAAAGTAAAATCATCTTTATTTTTCGCACAATTGGATCCATCAATTTTGTATTGATGTAATGAACTTTGCAATGCAGCCATGATACAGTATGTTGCCATATCCATTACAGTCTCAAGACAGCAGGGCTTCAAATAGATGGAGAAGAGCAAACAACCCCCACCTATCCACAGTGGATAAATGGATAGATGACAAACAGCTTTATATGAATGGAAGGATGCGTATAACCCAACTTACCCACATTCCCCACTATAGTGGTGAGGTTATCCTTTGTGCTGGGAGAGACCAATGATTGGAGCCTCTCCAGACGGCTGCTGTCCCTGCCGATCACTGCGACTTTGAAACCTTCACACACACACACACAGCAGATACTACATTAATCTACTGTGCAGACAGACAAAACCATCACCTTTAACACATACACAGAGTAATCCCTTTCACATGAAAATGAACATTCACTAATAGGCCTACATTGTCCAAATCTGTTTATCAAGGTCATCAGAGGGATAAACGTGACAGAGCAGCAGATGGTAAATTTCTGCTCAATTCAAGCAGCAAAGCTATGGACGTGCATGATAAATCCCAAACAAGTGCACTGTCATCACATGCAGCATCCTGCACTGTGTCCTCCGCTGGTTCATGCAGAGGCAGCAGATCACAATGAATAAGCCAAATAGATTGCAGCTTTGGGACTGAAACAGCCTCTAAACAGGGATGAAGATAGTAAAACCAAAATTACACTCAACTAACTCCAACCATAAAATGTAATTTAAAAAAAAAAGAAGAAGAAAAAAGATGATGATGATGATAATACAGAGTCTGAAACCAGAGCTTGGATCAATTAATATAGATGGATAGATAGATAGATAGAAAGCTTTATTGTCATTGTATTAAATACAACGAGATTCACAGTTGCCACTTCTGGTCAGTGCTTTAAAACATATACTTGACAAGACTAAAGGAGGCAGATAAAACATATAACAGGTAAAACACACACAGTTATAAAGCAAATAATACAGGTAAAGTAGATGTAATAAATAAATATAAACAGAAGTGTTACACAAGAAGTATAAAATATGAAAATAGATAAAAAATAGATGTAATGTAAACATAAAAATAGATGTAATGTAATATCAGAGTGTATGGGACTTTGTTGATCAAGCCACCAGAGGAAACATCAAACCAAAAAGCACAAGTTATCATAAACTCACAACACACACTTAAAACACAAATATTAAACATTATTTAAAGGTTAGTTTTTGAGAATCCAACCGGCACATTACGCACCCAAATGTACAGCAAAGCAAAAACCCGATTATTGGATCTGTTCCGGATTATTGGAACAATTTACAACTTTACGCACGCAGATCGACGTCGGATTAATAGTCGGTCATCTAACAATTCAAAGCCAGAAAATGCTCATAAAGTACTAAAACACCATACTAATATAGTTTATCATGATGGAATTCTCCCTGCGTAAAATCCACCAAACAGTCACCTGTGCGTAAAACTGTTTAGACAGTCTCCAAATGAATTCGGATGTCAGAGTAATAACTTCATCTGCTTCAAAGACTATATTGAGAGCATTTTTGGTAAATAGCCTCTTAGCAGTAGAAGGGTCTTCTCTATTTCTCCCAGTGGCCCCTGGGCAGCTTACCTTTGTCCAGCAGACCTTTAACTATCCCAGAGCCCACTGTGCCTGCTCCTCCTAGAGCCAACACAACCCGGTCCGAGTTAGACATGCTGGCTGCAGCTGCACAGGCCTGCTGGAGGATGGAGGATGGAGGATGACTTTGTGTGTGCGAGTGTGTGTGTGTGTGTGCTGGAAGTGAAGCTCCTGACTTGTGCAAAGCATCTTGGCCAACCCAGGATGCTTTAAACTAAACTCAGGGGCCACAGTTCCGCCCTTCTGCCAGTGTCACTGAAGCCACGCCTGCAGCTCAACAAAACAGGCTCACTACTGTGTGTGTGTTTGTGTGTGTGTGTGTGTTTATTCGCTTATTAGAACTGACTTTAACGACAATGCAATCACGTTGAGGCCAGCAGGGCGCTTCAAAGATGAAATGCTGCCATCTAGTGGATGATGCGCTTTTCGACAATATGAGAAAGCTGGTATAAACTCTATACAGGCAAATTGGTATTTTTTATTGATTAAAGTGGCAGTAGGCAGTATATTTTTGCATAATTTTGCAAAAATTCCATAATAATATTTCTGCATATTGTAATTCAAGTGTTCTGAGAGAAAACTAGACTTCTGCACCTCCTCATGGCTCTGTTTTCAGGCTTTAGAAAATCTAGCCTGTGACGGGAGACTTTGGCCAATCATAGGTGTTACCACCTGGCTCAAGGCTGGCAACAAAAAGGGAGGCCACACAGATATATCAATATCAAGTAATTAACAAACATATCAACTAACTGGTAGGGTGTGTAAGTAGGAGAGAGATCAGTCATGTTAGTAGTGTGTGCATGAGTGAAAATATGGTGTAATGTGTGTTGGCTGGTGGGACTAACCAAACAAAGAAAGAATGGTGAGGTAGATGCAGCAGGCCCAGCTGAGAGAGTGAGACTGTCAGAAGCATCCTTTTATGGCTTCTCGGCGGCCATGCCCAGATGGGCAGGTACAACAGACGACCTTCCCAGCTACACCAACCAGCTACTACCTGGATCTGCAAAGGCTGCAGCAAAGCACTCAGTCAGTAGAGTAAGAGAGAGAGGTCGTCACACAGGTCATTTCAGAGAGAGCGTTCCTATTGGCTGTGCTCCGGCTGGTGGGCGGTGCTTGGTATTTCCTCAACAGATCTCAACATGGCTGCCAGGTCACAAACCTTTAAAGCTAAACAGTACACTAGAAGATGTTTCTGAAAACATTTGAGGTGAGTAATAGGCATTACAGTAACAGAATATTGATTCATATTCATATTTGATCAGCGCTGCCTAGTTTGACCGTTTTGAGTTCACCAGTGATTGACAGCTGCTCATAGATGGCAGCTGGATGGCAGACTCCAGATCAGCTCTGATTGGTTGTTTTCCTTCGGTCTGTGAAATATTGCCAATGCCCTTAGGAGCACCAGAGGACACAGAGGAACATGATTTTTTTCAGATTACCTGTCTCATGCACTACTGTCAGGATATAGTGACCGTTTTATACAATTTTTAATCATATTTGCGCCATTTCTACCCACTGCAGCTTTAATTTCGTAACACCATTACTAGTTACCGTTTATTTTCCCTTTATCTACATTTCATATGAGTTCTGATCCAGCATTTTGAGTTCATAGTCATGTTTCCTCTGCAGACCGCCGGCCCGCCCTGATATTCATACCATGCGCACCCGTCTGGGAAAATCCACGCCACGTGACATTGTTTACCTTATCCAAGACAATCAAGCAGCTCTCAGCTGCACGGAGACTGAGTGGCCGGACATGTTCTAGTGAGGCTACCTGATCCATTGATAAACATCTGAGGAAGTGCCTGGCACAGGTGAGTGTCTGTGTATCTAGTGTGCCAATCAAAGCTGATCAAACTTTCATCTGTAGCTGCAAGCTAACGTTAGCTTAGCTCCGACACTAGTGATGCTCTCTCGGACCCAGATCTCATTCTTAAATCTACCAATTTATTGTTGCTTTGTATATCGGCAGAAGATAATACCTTCTAAAACCCGAGCCACAACGGTATCTGAATTAACGAGAGTCGCTTTTTAATTCGGCGTATGTCCAAAACAACATGAAAGTCATCTTCGTATGAAGTTTTTAAGTATTCTGAGTAAATGTGCAGTTACTTCCGGGGTTTTTTCCCTCATATTTAACACGGTGGTGGACGGAGCACAGCCGTCTGACTCTACTCTAAAACTAGACTGGTTGTTGGTTGGAGGCTTGTATGTTAACCGAATTGAAGAGCAGCTCGCACATTTATGAAAACGTATGAGTGGTATTTTATATCAAATTTCAGTAAAAAATAAAATAAAGTTAGAGAGTTTTAAATTGGCTCATATTTGTTAGAAATGTGGTGTGAATGTATCGCCTTAAAACAGAGCAACATGTAGCAGTCATGGTAACAGCAGGTAACCTAGCAGCACTAGCTAGTCCGTTATGCTAATGCTAACGTCTAACTGATGTTTACCTGACGGACAGTTTTTAACTGTTATAATGTTATAACGGTGTTGATCAACACGTTGGTTGGCTCATTATGAAACTAACATTAACGTTTCATTTTCTTCTTTAACTTAGGCCAAGGTGTGGGAAGTCTCACTTTCGGTTTAACAGATTCTAGCTAAGCTAACGTAGTTTGTAATAACTCAGCATGCTGAGTGTCTGCACATTCTCCCACTGTGGGACTAATAAAGGAATATCTGATCTTATCTTATAGTTCCCCCAGCTTACTGGACATTTCCACGACAACACATTGCTATAATTTGCTGAAAGCTGCAACACTGCAGTGTTTGTGTATTTTATAGAAGCCCTGTGTTCACAAAGTTAGTTCACTCCTCAACCAACACAATGATGAACCCACAAGTTAACACAGTGAAAAGATGAAAGTTATAAGCTGACAAAACAAACAGAAACTCAAAGAATAAGTACATAGAAAAATAATCACATGCAGTTTGGGGCAAGTCAGCACACTGACAACTGTTGTTGCCTGTTGGACTTGAGTTTGCCATGTTATGATTTAAGCATATTTTTTATGCTAAATGCAGGACCTGTGAGGAACATTTGTCATTGTTTTGTGTTGTTAATTCATTAATAGTAAATATATACTTACATTTGCATAAAACAAGCATATTTGTTCACTCCCATGTTGATAAGAGTATTAAATACTTGAAAAATCTCCCTTTAAGGTACATTTTGAACAGATAAAAAATGTGAGATTCATTTGGGAATAATCGCAATTAACTATGGAAAATCATGCGATTAATCACGATTAATATTTGAATCGATTGACCTATTGAAACTATTAAATTAATCGTCAACTATTTTGATAATCGATTAATCGGTTTGAGGTAAAAGTCAAAGTCAAAATTCGCAGATTCCAGCTTCTTAAATGTGAATATTTTCTGATTTCTTTACTCCTCTAAGACAGTAAACTGAATATCTTTGAGTTGTGGGCAAAACAAGACATTTGAGGACGTCACCTTGGGCTTTGGGAATCATTGATTGTAATTTTTTTTACAATTTTATAGACCAAACAACTAATCGAATAATGGAGAAAATAATAATAATAACAGATTATGAACAACTATGAAAATAATCGTTGCAGCCCTACCAGACACTTCCTTCCCCAACCAGTGGACAGCTCTTTCTACAAATTACTCTGTTGCTACATAAAATGATACTGCACCAAAACCTTACACATATTCAACCTTCTATGCTGCAGTGTTTCTGTTGTTAACATGGTGTGTCTGCGTGCTAGACTACAGCTCTGGCTAAAGAAGACGCATAAGCACTCTGGGCAGGCAAAGAAGGTTTTAATTCCACGCTAGCCTTTTCCACAAACCCAGCTTCTCCAGTGCTTCTCCAGGCTTTTTTTCTTTAACTTATGCCAAAGTGTGGGAAGTCTCACTTTCGGTTTAACAAATTCTAGCTAAGCTAACGTAGTTTGTAATAACTCATGCAGTGTCTGCGAATTTCCCCACTGTGGGACTAATAAAGGAATATCTTATCTTATCTTATAGTTCCCCCAGCTTACTGGACATTTCCACGATAATAAATTGCTATAATTTGCTGAAAGTTATGCAGCAATGCAGATTGTTTGTGTATTTTATAGAAGCTCTGTGTTCCCAAAGTTAGTCCACTCCCCAACCAACAGAACAGAAAACATGCTGAACCCACCAGTTCACACAATGAAGGAGTGAAAGTTATAAGCTGACAAAACAAACAGAAACTCAAAGAATAAGTACATAAATAAATACATTTAAAGGAAAAAAAGATAAAGAGTTAGAATAAGAACTGATGCACCAAATTTTCCTGAAACCCTCAAATTTGTCCTTAAGAACCAAGTGTGAGCTCGTTAAACTTGGTGGGAGCTTTTAACACAGTGAGCGGATCTTTTGTTTGGTTTTTTGATCCAGCACCTGTTGAAGTTTTTTGGATGTGCGTACACTACATCCTGTTCATAAGGACAGTGCAATATGGTTAGGCAGTGCAATATGTTAAATAGGGACAGTGCAATATGTTAAATTGGGACAGTGCAATATGTTAAATTGGGACAGTGCAATGTGTTAAATTGGGACAGTGCAATATGTTGCATCTGTGTAATATTGGGCTTGTTGTCTGTGCAATATGGGCAAGACGGTAGACGGTGCAGTGCAATACCTGCCATGGTGGTGTGTGTGATAGTATGTGCCATTATGTACGTGGACTGTGTATGTGTTGAAAGATCTGTTTCTGTGGAACTGTTTCCCTGTCTTGTGTGGAATCGTTTATTATTGTTGTTGATGCTGTTTTCATTTAGTGTTTGTAACTGCAGTTGGACGGAGTCCAGGAAATATTTCCCCACGGGGACAATAAAAGTATATCTTATCTTATCTTATCTTCATCTTGTCCTTTAGAACCAACCTGACTCTTTCAAGTTGGAGGAAACCTGACAAGTCATTTAACCACTAGGGTTGTAACGGTATGATATCCATCTCAGAAAACATCACAGTTTCATGGTATCACCGTATACGGTATTATACTATTATTATTATTATTATTATTATTATTATTATTATTATAATTAGTAGTAGTAGTAGCAGTGGTGATGCACCGATTTGACTTTTTCAGTCCCGATACCGATAGCGATACCTGAGCTTTGGGTATCGGCCGATACCAGTGTATAATTAATAAGCTGTATGCCTCACTGTGTGGAAGTGACTGGGATCATTCTTTATGTTGATGTCGATGACCTCAGGTTGCATCAGTGTAATGTCGACTGGCTGATTGAATGGTGTGACAAAAACGCTCTTATCATTAACACTAGTAAGACAGAAGAAATTATTTTTGGCCTTCCTCCTGACTGTCGGCTGCCTCCAGTTACAATTCATAATGTAGCAATTAAACAGGTCTCTTCATACAAATACCTGGGAGTTATGATAGAGTCCACTCTATCATGGACCCCTCACATTGAATTTACTTGTAAGAAGATACAGCAGCGCATTTACTTTCTTCGCAGACTTAGATCATTTGGAGCCAGTAGCCAGATTATTTTTCAGTTCAGTGATTCAGAGTGTCCTGTTGTACTGCAGCACAGCCTGGCTCAGTAGTCTCTCTGTAAAACTTAAAACTAAACTTTATAGCCAAATCAAAATCTGCGCGAAGATCATTGGCCAACCTGTGTCACCCTCCTTTCAAGCAGCTCACAACAAGAGTATGCTCAGACTTGCCAACAGCATCTCTTCTGATCCCTTACATGTTTTAAATGGGGAATATCAACTTCTGCCCTCCAAGAGGCGATTCAGAGTCCCTACATTTAACCGCATCAGGCTAAAGAAC
>CAKALU010059936.1:0-13711 GCA_916700995.1 Hozukius guyotensis | reverse complement strand
CGCCATTGTGAAATCTGGTGAAGGAACGCCAAGTTCCGGTCACATGACCGGAGCACAGCCAATAGGAACGCTCTCTCAATGAAATGACCTGTGATTGGGCAAAGTCTCCCGTCACCGGCTAGATTTTCTCAAGCCTGAAAACAGAGCCATGAGGAGGAGCAGAAGTCTAGTTTTCTCTCAGAACACTTGAATTACAATATGCTGAAAGGTTATTATGGAATTTTTGCCCAATGATGCCAAAAATATACTGCCTACTGCCACTTTAAGAGATATTTTTTGCATGTCTTTGACTTCATATGCAATTGTTTAAACACACCTTTTAAAAAATACTTTTCAAGGAAACAAAAGATTTGCTCTTACCATGTCCAGATATTGTATGAATAAATCATGACCGTTATTGAATTCTCTCTCTCTCTCCCTTCCATTCATTTTTCTGACATTCAGCTGATGTTCTGAACAGGTTAAAGCAATTTGCATTTTGCAACTCGTATAAAAACACCGCCCACTGACCAATCGGTTCTCTTGGAAAATGGCATCACCATTTCTGGAAGATCCCGTTGACTAAGGTGCGCGGAGCTGTGAGACAGGCCATCACACAGCAATTCTTTTCGTAAACACATAAACCAGGCCTTGTTTCTTTGGATTTTGAAGTCTTTATTTTTTATCTTTGTTTCTCCCGTTCCTGGTAAAAAGGAAATACATTTGTTTAATTGTTTCCTGGTTAAAAGGAAAGTACATTTGTTAAAATTGTTTCATTGTAAAAAAGAAAATACATTTGTTTAATTGTTTCCTTGTAAAAAGGAAAATACATTTGTTTAATTGTTTCCTGGTTAAAAGGGAAATACATTTGTTTAATTGGTTACTGGTTAAAAGGGAAATACATTTGTTTGATGGTTTCCTGGTAAAAAGGGAAATACATTTGTTTAATGGTTTCCCCTGCCTGGAAATAAATTATGGTACTGAATTACCTTCTTTTCGTACTCTAATTTCTCCACCTCCAGTTTTGCTTTTTTTATTAGGATCTTTTTGTGCTGTATTTCTAGTTGCTTTATCTCTATATCTAATTCTAGTGTCCTTTTATACAAGGCCCTCACATTGTCTGCTCCAACCTGAAACACAAAGCACATAACACGAGTTGCTTTAACATTTAAGCAGTCCCTTTGCAAGGCTCATTTAAAGAAAGGTGCACATGTCGCATCAACTACAAATACTTTAAAGTAAGGTTAATTCATTACCACGTGTGACCGTCTTGGCCTAGATGTGGAGGCCACAGGTTCCGGGAGAGGAGGATTTCCCTCTTCCTGCTAAATTATCAAAGCAATGGATTCATTTTAAAACAGAGAGCATTTATTAGTCCCATGTGCAGACCACCACCATCTGCAGGTAATTTAAGATAAATCTATTGAACTTTATTTAAGCCATCTGTGTTGACCACTTAACACAGATGGTGAGTGTCCACACTTAAGTGTTAAGATGGGCAAACTGAAAACTGCATAAAAGTGGTAACAGAAGACTAAAATGTACCCCTAAAGCCCTCTCGGAGCACACTGACAGTGTCTCATCACCTAGGGCCTCCACCTGAGGAAATAAAACAAGTAAATTGACTATTTAATCCATGATCAGCAAACACAGATGACATGCCAGCCAGTGTATACTAGGGGTTGCTTTTACTGTTACCTCTGTATGAGACAGTGTGTATGTAGGTGGTGGCAGCAACACCAGCGTCTCCCCATCAACTGTAGGGCAAGTAAATACATGTTAGTATATTATATTTCTGTTTTATTAACAACCCAGTAGTTTTACTTAGTTTCATGTACTTACTGACACATACCCTGTACAAATGTTGCCTGTTGGGAGCTGCCACCACCCTCATTATTGCTGAGGACCAGGGGCCCCCTCCTGTCTTTCTCATTTCATTTCTTTTTCTGTTGGCTGCAAGCAAAGTCAAAGCATTTCCTTGTGCGTTTGTATATCGATATCATTCTACATTCTTGTACTTATAACGATATGAAAGTAAGCCTGCTCACCGCTTTGAATGATGTTTTTATATTTATTTTCAGTCCACAGTAGAAATACAGACTGCAGCTGTTCTTCATGTGCAGGTGTTTGTTAAACAGGTAACAGGCTACAGAGAGGAAACACTGCTGCTCTGCCACTGATAATAACTGAGTGTCTTTATTAGTATTAGTACAGTTCAGACATGAACTCCATCAAAAGTCTCTACAGCTGTTACAGCCGACTGACAGCTGATCCAGCTGTGATCAGCTGCTGCTGTCATCAGAAACGGACGCCGCTTCACGTGACGCTTCAGAGGAAACCACGTCTCATTTCTCTAAAAACACATTTCCTCGTTTCCTCTGTCCTCGCATGGTTTCCTTGCGTCTCTCCATGCTTCCCAGGTGGGAGGGACTGAGACGCAAGGAAAAGACGCAGGTGAGGGAGACGTGGATGCAATTAAGAGCTTTGGGATGCACCCCATGGTCTGTGTTTCCTCTCTCCAGGTGTGGCTGCTCTGGTGATTGGGAACCAATAAAGAGGGGGAGGGGATTTATGCTCACTCTCTCTTCCACTCTCTGGCTTGACAGCAGTGGTATAGTGACCACATGTAGCTTTTTGGTGTCTGGTTCTTGATCTTTTTCTGGTGGGTCCGGTGGTCTAGTTTTCGCGGTTTTGTTTTGTTTGTCAGGGTTTAGTTTGGGGATATGTTGTTTAGAGGTAGAGGGAAGCACCTGGTTCCGCTGGCCCTATAAGGGCTGGGCTGAGGTGGCTTCCCCTCTTTTGTTCCTTTTTGCCGGCTCACCAGTTTAGTTTGGGGGGGGGGTGTAATTTGTTTTTTACTTAACTTAGCTCTTGTGTTAATTACCCGAACAGGAGATGTGTTTATTCTATGAAGAGCTTGAATTCATTCAAGTATTGAACAGAAAAACATACCTCTGTATTGTACCGTTCCATTTCTCCACAAGGCCATTGGTCTGTGGATGGTAGGGGGGAGCACACAGGCTTCTCTCGATGCCCAGCCTCTCACACAGGCCATGGTTGACCTTGAAATGATCATTTCAAGACAAACAGAAGTCAGCAGGAATAGGAAATAAATCAGCACAGCAACAGTTAGATAACTGGGCATTCATAAAGCATCATCACTGTACCTTGTTGCGAAGTTCTGAGCCCCGGTCTGTTGGCAGTCTGTCGGGTGCACCAAATTCTCATCTGCTGTTTTTTTCTTTAGCAGGTCGGCCTCTGCCCATTTGGGGAAATAGTCAACCGTGACACATATGTACTGGTTGCCACCATCTGTAACTGTGAGTTTACCCATCAGGTCCATCCCTACCAGTTCAAGATGCTCCGTTACTTGGGAGAAAGAACAAAGACATGAGCATTACAGTATATCACTGTTGATGTGTTTGAAAGCTGACAATATGCCGTTGTTTCCTTTACCTCTATTGGATCGTACTCCTGCTTTTCTTCGATTAGCTCAGACTGGCACTGTGGACACTGAGCAATCTAAACAGAGAAAGATCATTTCAAAATGATGATGAATAGTGCGAATGAATATTATGCTATATTATATTATATTGAAAAGTGATAGCCCTTTGCTTATATATCTTTCAAAAATACATATGCTCTATTTACCAACACGCAGGGCAAAAGCACAGGACACAACCTCTTCTACATCCATGGTCTGTGGTCTGTTGGACATCCATTTTGGAGGTCCTTGAAGAATTTACAAATGAAATATTAATCCATCAATAAATAGTTCAAATTAAAAAGAGATTTACAAAAAACACCATAAAACAGTCAATAAGTACATCATTTAAAAAAATTCAGTAATTAATTCATAAATAAATACTGGAATTAAAAAATCTATTTTGAAAATGCAGTTTAAAAAGAGAAACAAATAACTGGATTCACAAATTGAATTAAGAATACAGGTTTAAATCGAAAATTTTAAAGGGCAAATTCTTTTCCCGTTATCATTAGCATTAGCATTTCCCTTCTGCTTTTACTAAACCCATTGACTACTCATTTTGCGGAGTCATTTGGCTTCTCCATTTAGCCTTTCTGTGCCACTTTGGGCCTTGCTGTGGTAAAACCAGGTAAAAGAATGCAAATTAGCCACATGGGATGTAACAGGCTCTCTGATTGGCTGTCACCTGGCATGTCAGGATGTAGGAAGGAGAGGAATGGATGCAGATCTACCTCTCGGAATTCCGCACAGGGAGATAACGAGACGTTTTGATGTGTCTTTGAAAACCCTCCATCACAGTATCGCAGTGGTCAATAACTAATGTTATGTCCCTCTCATGGTCTCCTGCTCGAGATTCCACCTTGTCACATTTCACCTTTACACCTCTGGCCAGCTGTGAAAATGGTCAAACCTGCAACTAGGGATGCACCGATACCACTTTTTTTCAGACCGAGTACAAGTACTTACATTTGGGTACTCGCCGATACCGAGTACCGATACGAGTACTTCTCTGTGCCAAAAGACCCTCGTTAACAGCCAGCTGGAGGGTGTGAGCGATACACGGCAGGCTGGGGAATCCCGCATACGAGGCGGTGCGCCGCGACCGGCTCTAGGTCGGCTTGGAAAGGCTCGGGGCGAAGGTGCTTCCCGGGGCCGTTGACAAAGTGCTCGCTGCGCTTTCTCTCCCCAAACCCCGTGGAGCGATGAAAGTGAGGGCCGGAGCACGCCGGTTGAGGTGGGATCCCGGCCCCGCGGGGTCGGGCGCACCACCGGCCCGTCTCGCCCCACACCGTCTGGGAGGTGGAGCGTGAGCACATGCGATAAGACCCAAAGATGGTGACGAGAGGTTAACGTCACGCTGCCGTAAAGTGGTATCGGTGCCGTTGTATCGGAGCCGTTTTGCGAGTACGAGTACATGAGCACAGTATCAGACCTGATACTGGTATCGGGTATCGGTGCATCCCTACCTGCAACCACGCTACAAAATCCATCCTCACATTCCTTTGTCACAGCAGCCTCTGCCACGGTCACATTATTTCCATGTATTTCAAGGCCTGACAACAAATTTGTTGAAGGCACCTGTTGTGCTGTAGATATATCGATATATCTTGAATGGCCTCACATCACAGGTGACCAGTTAGGAAAGATAAACCTGTCTTTTCCTTGAGGGGCAGCAGTGCTGTTCAAATGACTGAAATAAGTTGCTTCAACACAGCAGGCTGCATATGAGCCAGAGAGGCCCACATTCTGCATATTTGTCACAAACTATAGGGCATTATTGGTGTTTCCAAAAAAATAATAGCGTAGAGGAATAAAGAAAGACTGAAAAGGGATATTTTTGTTAATTGTGCTGATACATTAAAACATGTTGCTGGTTATAAATCCTCATCTGAACTCAAAGGTTTATCAGATTGATTTTACTGCACATGACAGCCGGTCAGGGTGACTCACTGGGAGAGAGAGAGAGACGGACACAAAGACTGACAGATTTGGAACAACGGAGTGAGCGAGAGAGAAAGATGATGAGAGTGATAGTCCAACCCGTGAGTCTGGCTGTTCATGATACACTGTTTGAGTAACAATCTGGCACTTCTGTTTGTATGTACACTGTGTGTGTGTTTGTGTGTTTCTAAGATAAATCTGATGAGCTGTTAGGATATCCTGGATGTCTCTGCTCCTGCCCACGTCTTCACTGAACAGCAACAGTCACGCGCTCTCAGTAGAGAATCAGTGGGCGGGCTAAGAATCCCTTATGTCTCGTTCACGCTACACGATCCTTACAAGAGTTCAACAGACCAATAGCTACTGGAACAAAGGATGCCTTAAGTCCTCCCTGCAGGCCTCCTAAAGCGTCGTCCCAGTGGCAATAGCTCAAACTCCGTTCGCAGGGGGTGATCAGAACAGTCCAAAATGGCGTTGGCCTTCCTGAGGACCTGTTGGTGATAGATGACAGTAAGCTGAACCTGACTTACCCCAATGATTTCACTTGCCACTCTAACGAGGCTATTAAGTCTATTTTTGTTGGACAGAGTGAGGTTGCCAAACCATGCTACCATACCAAAGGTTAAGACAGACTCAATAAAACCTTGATTAAAAAAAAAGTGTCATCATGGTTGCACTCACAATAAAAGAGTTCATTTTTCTTAGAAAGAAAAGATGCTGCTGTACTTTTTTTGAAAGACAGCTTCTGCATTAGGTTCAAAACACAGTTTACTATCAATAACTGTGCCGAGATATTTGTAGCTGTCCACCAGTTCAATATCAGAACCCTTTATAACAGTCAGAGTAGGACCGGTGGAAGAGTACAACTGGTTAGAGTACACACCATTGACCCTCACACCACGCTGTGATCTATCGGTTAAAAAAATCCACTATCCAGCCGACGATGATAAAATCAAGTTTAAAAAAGGGAAATGAGTTTCTCTGCGAGTAAGTGTGGCTGTATAGTGTTGAATGCAGAGGAGAAGTCAATAAATAAAAGTCTGGCATGAGCCTTAGGGGGTCTCGAGGTGTCTAAGCAGACGGTTAAACAAAGGCAGGACAGCATCCTTTACACCTCTGCCCCGTCTAAAGGCAAACTGCGGAGGGTCAAGCATATTCTGTACCTGCTGTAGGACCTCACTTTTCACTAGTTTTTCAAAGGGTGGCACTGAGAGATGAGGTGGTTGGAGACTTGTGTTTATCAGGGACCAGATATGCAAAAGAAAAAATAAGCTACTATCACATCATACCCTCGCTGCTCGCCTCAGTCGTGGACTCCTCTTCCACGCGTTAGTGTGCTACAGCTCAGTGGGTGGGAGGGAAGGACCGATAGGTTGATCACGTTGGCATGAATCACACAGTCCTCCCTCACTCACTCCTACTACTAGCACTGACACATATTTCAGTACACACATTTAGGATTGCATTTTTAAACAGAACGTGAAACGATACCACACAAACTGTCTGATGCTCGAGTATTTTGTCGTTTTTCCAATACCATCATTAAAGGTCCCATATTATAAAAAAATTAGATTTAGTTTTTTATTTTTATTATAAAGCAGGCTTAAGTCCTATATACTGTAAATACTGTGAAAGTTCTGAAACACTCAATCCACAAGGAAATACACAGAGCCCGTATTCAGAAACTCTACGTTTGAAACAAGCCGTCAGGACTTCTCTCCATTTGTGATGTCACAAATCTACAATATTTAGACCATTTCACAGTTTTAAATGTAAACATTCTAAATGTGTCCCAGTTTATTTCCTGTTGCAGTGTATGTGAAAAACATCAGCTGACAGGAAGTAAACATGGACCCAAGCTGTTGCCTAGCAATGCAATTCCATTGAAATGCACTAAAACGGAGCATTTCAGGCAGAGGGCAAATATAGGCATATTTAGGCAGACAGGGTGAGGAAAATAAAGTTTTTGTAAATATTAAAGTATGTAAACATGTTCTAGTAGAAACACAAAATACAAGTAAGAACCTGAAAATGAGCACAATATGGGACCTTTAAAGGATCCAGATTTATTTTCCAGTGCAGGCTATTTAAGTTTCCCATCTCCACTGACTCCTAAAGGCTACCCTCCGGGTGATGACAGCACGTGAGCTTTGTTATTGTCAGCCAAAGGAATGTGACTGTGTCTCCACCACAAGTCAAATGTGTACCACTTACACTATAGGCAAATAGCAGTTATTAGTGCTGTTTTTGTAGACAGCGTGGTGAGGAGCTGTGGCCATGCAGGAGGTGAATCATGGGAAAAGGAAAGCACAAAAACAAGCAAACACGCATGAATTTACTCACACACAGGAAAAAACACAATGAATCATAAACAATTCTTTTTTTTTTTAGCCTGTCTCCAAAAAAAAAAAACAATGCAACACACACACACACACACACACAAGAATGAATACACACTTCCTTAAACTTGTCCATCCTTGTTTAGATCCTTGCTTTGTGTGTGTGTGTTCTTCTTATTGTTTTCGGGGGTTGTTATTTTTAGTGATGTGTTTGTGTGGTTTGGATCAGTTTCTGCAAACACTGACCCTCTGAGCTAAACGTAGCTGCCTAGTTAGTGTTTATCTTGCAGACAGACATGTCTACTGTAATGATTTTGTTTTGGCAACAGTGAGTCTAAATCTAGAATTACCGCCTGTTGATTTCAGTTTCCTCTTCCTGCACTCTGTGGGCATAATTCTTTTCTAAACTAATATTTGGACATTTGAGCGGATAGATGGTATCTTGAGGTATTGAGGTTGATGGGTGAGTGTGAAATCATCAGGGATCAGTGCAGCGTCAGCAGTAATGTCGGTGTTGTACTGGACATTCATGATGAAGAGAGACCTGAGCCTGAAGTTGAATGGTACGTGTCCACAGCCTCCGTCCTTTCCACGCTCCCCATTCATTGTCAATGTAAGCAGCCGTGCAATGCATTCTGGTAGCGTGGCGGCGCGATTCGAGAGACGGAGCTTCAGACACCCGCTCCTCATTTCCATAAAGTTGAGGTCCAGGCTACTTTATGCAAATAAAGACAGATTCATCAACTGCATGGATTATTTCTCGCCTCAAATGTTCTCAGAAACACATTTCAGTGAACTATTTTCGTGAAATAAGAGAAGAAAGTTTCCAAACGAGCCTCCATATTGTTTCAGGTTTGAAAGCTGGGAGCAGCAGCAGCCCATGGAGGGAAATCGTTCGTCCAATTAGGAGCCTAGTGCCTTGTTTCTAGTGGCAGTCCATTAAGCGTCCAATGCTGAGAAGGGGCGCGTCCCCACACGATATGTCCCGGTGGACACGTACCAGAAGCTCTCACCTTCTCAACTCTCACCTACAGTCATGACCTTTGGATAGTGATCTTTGCGTAAGATTGAGATTACAGATACAAGCAGCCAGAATGAGTTTCCCCTCGCAGGCTGCCCTGCTGAGAGGGCTACAGAAGTCTGGTAAACTTTCTACTAGAACATGTTTACATGCTGTAATGTTAAAAAAAACAACGTTATTTTCTTCATACTGTCGGCCTGAATATACCTGTATTTACCCTCTGTCTGAAACGCTCCGTTTAACGCATTTCGACGGAATTGCGACGAAATTGCAACAGAATTGCGTTGCTCAGCAACAGCTTGGGTCCATGTGTACTTCCTGTCAGCTGGTGACATTCACATACACTGCAACCAGGAATAAACTGACACATTTAGAATGTTTACGTTTAAATCTGTGTAAAGGGTCTAAATATTGTATATTTGTAACATCACAAATGGACAGAAATCCTGACGGCTTGTTTCAAATGCAGAGTTTCTGAATACAAGCTGTGTGTATTTCCCTGTGGATTGAGCGTTTCGATACCTTCACACTATTAATATAGGACTTAAGCCTGCTTTATAATAAAAAAACATGAAAATCTCACTTTTTTATATATGGGACCTTTAAGTGACATCACATGAGGACAATTATCATACTTCAAACAGCTTCTCCTGGAGACACTGAAGGCTTTATACTACTTTCTTTCACATATCCTGTAGTAATGTCAGGCGTCAACCTCCGGGGCCTGAGAAATGAAGCCAATGGTGAAGTGCCTCAAACCTGCATTCTTTCTAACAGCCAGCAGGGGGCGACTCCTCTGGTTTCTAAAAGAAGTCTGATTGTATAGAAGTCTATGAGAAAATGAGCCTACTTCCCACTTGATTTATTACCTCAGTAAACATTGTAAACATGAGTTTATGGTCTCAATCGCTAGTTTCAGTCTTCTTCAATACAGCATGATGTTCATTTAGTAAATTATGGTCCCATTTAGAGTCAAATAGACCATAAAGCAGGGGATGCTTTAGGGCGTGGCTGCCTTGTGATTGACAGGCCGCTACCACAGCGTCGTCTGGTCTGGCAGTTGTCCGTGTTTTTGTCTTTAACCCTTTCACGGTGTGTTTTTACTTCATGGAAGTTAATTATAACATTTTGGTTGCCTAAAAAATGTCTTATTCAGCAATCGGTTGTACATAGCGCCATCCTCTCGTGTCACTTCTGTTTGCAAAAAAAAACAAGATGGTGACAGCCAAAAAGCCGAATTCCAGGCTTCAAAACAGCAGTCCATGAACCAATAAGTGACATCGCGGTGACTACGTACACACGCTGATGTGTAAAATCAGTACACCAGTGTACAGGAAGCGGGCCAATATGATTACCACCTGAGCTCATTCAGCGACCAACACACGTCAGACTGATTCAAGCAGGGATGTCCTTATAAAGCGATTATAAAGATTCATAAAATCATCTGCTCCTGAATAAACCCTTAAACAGATGTGTCCAGTATATTTAGTGCACGAAAAATGGAGGAAGGAATATATATGCCTGCCCCTTTTCAAATTGCACATATATTTCCAAGTTTCCAAGAATTGGCAGACGTTAACAGTCTGAGCACGGCCTTCTGGCTCACTGCAAGATGGAAATGAGACATTTTCTCATAACTTGGACCGAAATTCACAGCGTGGTCACCAAATATTTGATCTGCTAAATCATTCAGCCTCATTCAGCACATGGAGCAGAGGGGGAAAAAGGAATATTTTGTTTTGTTCCCGACTTGAATCTTGTTTTTGTGATTTTTTTTGCCATCATTTCCAGCAGTTGTGATAACATTATGCTCAACAAATTGAGGAACACGGTGAAATCGTACAGCAAAGTCTGATGTGAAACACAACCAGATTGTCTTACAAATAGTTCAGCTTGATCATCTACACCACTGGATCCCAGCTTTTTATGTCTGACATAACCCCCACAGTACACAAGTATGATCTCAAGTACCCGTCATTGATACCACACATTATGTTATATATAATTGATTTCAAACTGGTTGATTGATGAACACTATTGATTATATAAAAGTGGACATTATTGTAATCATTTTTTCCATGCAAGAGAAACAGTGGCTGTGTTAGTTAGTGGTGTGGTGCATGGTTTGTGTGTCGTGGACCTTATCAGTAAAAAAAGAGTCCTGCAGTGTAACATCAAGCAGATCTTCAGCAGACTTGACGGGGACTCACTCTTCCTGTCTGCTTGCTTTAAACAGCATAATCACACAAAAGGAGACGATTAGTGCATCCAGCTCACACCGGGAGAGAGCAGAGGACAGGAAGTGGCTCACATATGAAATGGAAATCCAAGGGGACGTCTGAGAGGAACGGGCACCGTGATGGGGGGGGGGCTCACACACTCAGTGTGTGTGTATGTGTGTGTGTGTGTAGAGGTCAGAGGCCGTACCAGCAGTGCATATCAGAAAGGATGAACAGAAGGCTTGAGGGTGAGGGTGGTATTGGGGGGTGTGAGATGAGATAGTGGGTAGAACGCCTGTCTGTGTGTGTGTGTGTGTGAGGAGTCAAACAACATCATGCATTAATGAGCCACCTAAAACAACAAAGAATAGACTGTGACTTTGAGCCTATGAATTACAATTCTGTGTGTGTGTGTGTGTGTGTGTGTGCAGGAAACAAGGTGGCATATGTTTTTCGTACACTTTAACTTCCTGTGTCTGTCACTCATAATGAGTCCAATACTGCGTAGCATTAGTACGGTGGCCCTGAGAGCTCAACTCACTGCAAATTAAGAAAACACATTACACACAAAAAGACACATCACGAGCAAACAAAGAAACACCAACTTGACAATATTTGAAAACGTCAATTTGACAACACATTCACAGCATTCAGAACAAGAGCAGCCCCATGTTCTCTTTATTTTTTACATGTTTTTCTACCCCGCCAGTAGTTTGAATCTTGGCTTGAATGGAGTTAGTTCCATTCTCATGCACACACATGCATTTTTTGCCACTATCAGCAGCTATAACCCCATAAATTATTATATCGTCAACTGTGCAATTCTAGATTGGGAGCAAAACGTAACTCAATTTCCCCCCTGGGGATCAATAAAGTATTTCTGATTCTGAGCCGTCGGATAGCTCTACTTCTTGGTCCTCTCATGTTGGACTGAGGGCCAACTGGACGCTACAGTGACTCACTATCGCCTCTCCAGGTAGCCTGCAGGTGGTATTACAAGACAGGACAGCTGGTTAGCATGTATCACACTTGGCCAACAGACAAGAACTCAGAAGCAGGACTCAAACACAAGGCAGATATAATAAAACGTCTTTACTTGCAAAAAGGTTCGACACACAGGCAATCAGTCCAAAACAGGCAAAGGTATCCAAAAAACGCTGGGCAAAATCGTAGTACACAGAAGCAAAGTCTAAAGCACACGAGGAACACACGAGGAACAAAGGGCTGGAACGCTGACTGGGAAAGCAGACGAACTGGCAAACAGACAAATGGCAGCACGAGGACTAAATACACAAGGGAGGAGGGGTAATCAGGGCCGGGTGAAACTAATTGGGGCGGGGCAGGTAATCACATAGACATACTTTATATACACAGACGCCACATTGACTCCTGGAGCGTACGTCAACGTGGGCGCCATATTGGACCAGGCAACTCTCAGAAGCCATGAATGGAAAAATGCCTGACACTTGTGCAGCTTGTGGCTGTACAAACCGTTGCACGATCCAGAACAGATCTCGGGGAATCACCTTTAATAAGTAAGACTGAACAATTGTTTTCTTTTGTATTTGGCCATTATTACATTCTGTTGAGAGCTAACTAACGTTAGTTAGTTGGCCACCAGAGTCAGACCAGAGAGCTATCGTTAGCTACTAGCTATCGTTAGCTTCAAGCTATCGTTAGCTACTAGCTATCGTTAGCTACAAGCTATCGTTGTCTATGGTTAGCTAACGATAGTTAGTAGCTAGCGATAACACAGACAGACTCAGGAAATCCTTTGTCCCCCGAGCCATCAAACTGTACAACACCTCTCTAGGGAGGGGGGGACAAAGGAGGATGGTCTGCAGGACAGATAATAATGCACTATTCTCCTTTTTAACAGTCTCTTCTGCACTATATTCACTTTTTTAATAGTCTTGTATCACAGCTGTTACCCTGCACTATATTCAGTTTTAACAGTTTTCTTCATCTCCTTGTATTTTGCTGGAAACTTGAATTTCCCTTGGGATCAATAAAGTTACTATCTATCTATCTATCTATCTATCTATCTAACGATAGCTAGTTGCTATCGTTAGTTACTAGGTATCGTTATCGCTAGCTGTTAATAGCTAGTAGCTAACGTATTGGCTTTTTCCAAGCTAACGTTACTCATTTTGGCTGAGAGATTGACTCCGGCTGAGAGACTTATGAATCTTACTGATGTTAGCTCAGCTGGCTATCGTTAGCTAACTTGTCTCACACTTTGAAGGTTTCCCAAAGAGAAAGAATTGAAGAAGCAGTGGGAAGTAGTCGTAAGAAGGGAAGGTTTTTCCGCGAGTGAGTCCTCCGTGCTCTGCAGTGAGCACTTCAAGTCGGAAGACTTTGTCAGGACAGGTCAGACTGTCAGGATTAGAGATGGAGCTAAACCATCTGTCTTCAGTTTCCCGACTCATCTCCAAAGAGTAAGTGTATCACTTGGCTATAAGGATTTGATAACTATACAATTTACAACAGACATAACACATATACAAATACACTGTAAATACATACTGTACATATATAACATACAAGTACAATAATTGTAATACAACAACAAATCACCTCTCCATCAGTTAATGAAATACTTCATCCTATAGCAGGAAATAAAAGAAAAAAATAGATAGTATTAAGTTTTGATGTCATACGAAATCATACGTTTTTTATATTGTCAGGATCTCCTATTTATTTACACCTGAATAGATTGAATACA